>JANVCL010015914.1:0-10825 GCA_026546855.1 Erythroxylum incrassatum
ACTCTTTTGTTTTATTAATAATAAATATTTTCATTACAAAACTGTAACTAAAGAAAATAAAGTTACATGTAAATACACTTGCTTTCCAGGGCACTATATTTATATAATTCCAACACCATTTAGGCCTTGCCTATTAACTCACTTATTCGATGAACATAGGTTTCAGTTCCAGTACACAAAAGCATAAAAACATCATATGCACGAATAAAATCTCTATAGGAAAACCAATATCATGATAAACCAAAACAATCATGTGTGACACCACTAGTCAGCCAAACTAATGTGTACACCTGCTGATACGCAGTGTTAGCTTGACTTTCATCCATGGTGAGTCCGAACTATAGTCAACAAGAGCGTCATGACCCTAGGTGATGACTTCGTCGTCGTCCAGACCTAGGTATGGAATCACCCACAAATCCCATAGAAAGGTGTCGATACCGCGACTCGACTTAATATACCAGCGTCAAAGGTACAGGGGTCACTTAATCAGTTGTGCCTAGAACACAATTGGCCAATTGTTCCCTCACTAATCACAAAACAAATCATATACAAAAGTATAAAAATCAAGTAAGGCATCTTGCTTTTATTTATCGGTCCAACTAATAAAATGAAGTCGTGCCATGGCTCTAAGCCAAATGACAAATACACGTAACATACATGACTTGATTATGCATATGTAAACTTCAAAACATTATTTCATGCAACAAAAGTCATCCTTTGCACTCTAAATGCAAAATGTTATTCAAAACAATTACATTTATTAAATACCTTAGCATATTAACATCCATTTGAAATTCAATTCTACCATATGTTGCCTAGGTTCAAAATTCACATACAAGTCATCATGCTTGTCTCAGGATGTTCTAATCCTATTTGAGAAATATGGTTTCCACATCTCACCTCAAAAAAAGATATTCACTTCCTTAACTTCAAAAATCCTTTGTATGAGTTCCCTGATTCACGGCTCCCGAGCCTTTATACATAAAAAGGACATATAATGTATTTACTACTTAAACATGAATTTCATAGTTATACGCCATCACATAAGTGTATAAAACACAATATCTCTCCCTATAAGCTATAGAATCCGGTCATTAAACTTCTCATATGGTTACTTCCTTATTATTCACATTGGCTTTTCTTTTGCATTTTCTAAGGCATTTAATGCCTTTAACCCAATACTTACTCATGTCACAACATAATTAAGCACATTTTTATCTAAGCACATTAGGCCATTATTCATCAATCTAGGCAACATTTCAAGTTTACTCTAAATAAACATGAAGGCCACTTTCAACGTATATCATTAAAAGTATTTAAATCCTAAGCCAAGTTCACTTAGGCATTTTATCAAACACCTAATGTGCATGATTTTCAAGTCACATTTCCAAGAATTTATCATAATAATTTATGCTCCTATCATGACATATAGTAACACTTCCAATCAATGACACATTCCACCACTCCATTCCAACCAACTTCTGTCATTTTAAGCTACATTTTATCAATTGTACAACTCATTACAATAATCCACCTCTTCTCCACCATATCGACGTAAACTTATCCAGCATAAATTTCTTCATTTTTCATCATCAATTCACATCATACATGTATAATTAACACCATAGAATTGATTTAGACCATCAATTTGAAAAGATATTAAAAAATTCACAAACTTTCACCTAAAGTAGACAATTTCGGTTTTGACTTAAAGAATCCTCTTCATGACACATTTCATTCACCTAAATCATGTTTCATGCATATTCTAGCATGGAGAACAACATATCTTAACACCAAACTCAAAATCCTAATGTGGAGAGAGATGAGGCAAAATTTACCTAAACCTTCCTTTGGTGATATCTTCTAATCCTTTGAGGATTTCTCAAATCTAATGATAGATTTGAGTTCCTTGAACCAAAATTATCTTAGAATACTTTGATTTGGGTTAGAGAATCAAAAAGAGGATGGAATTTTAGAGATGGCCTAAACTAGCTTCTTCTTCTCCTCTGTTCTCTTTTCTTCTCCTCTCTTTTAATTAAAAGATGTTTTAAGTCTTTAGCAAGGAGTGCACGACCTTACATGGAGAAGGGTCTAGAATATTAACTCTTCTTTGACTATAATATGGTAAAATTATCTTTTTGCCCTTAGGTTATGTGAAATTACCATAATATCCTCCAAACTTTTGCTAAATTTGCAATTAAGCCCAAAATTTGGGAAACAACAAAACTTTTATTTTTATTTTGGTCCTCATACTTTTCAGAATAATAACTAAGCCCCTTAACTTTATAAAATTACATATTGGTTCTCTATGAATTGAAAAATTACGTTTAAGTCCTTTAACTTTTAACAATTTGCAAATAAGCCTTTTATGTACGTCAGCTTTTCCAATTAAGCTTTCTAAGTGTCTAATAAGTCTATAAATCATGTCTAAGGCATTAGAACACATTTAACTTATCCTCCATAGTCATATTCATTCAATGGACTCGGTTTTACTCATTTTGAAGCTTATATGTTAGAAATCTCCAAGATTTCACATATCAATGAACTCTAAGTTCACGTAAGGGCATATAACATTATAAATCACTAGCATATGTACCCAAAAGGACTTAAATACATCTTTGAACTCATGTACAACCATATATATATATATCAATATACAGTAGCATCTCCAAGTATAAAACAATGCAAAAGGGCTCAGAGATTGATTTAAATTAAACTAGAGCCATATGGTTACAAATTGTTTGAAGAGATTGAATTGTAATTCTATCTCTAAGAATTTCAGAGTTTGAATTCAAGTTAAATACAAAATATAGTTATAGTATCAAAAGGTATAATCTTGGTGTCGTTAGAAACTTAAGACATTGGAGAACAACTTTCTAGAATGAAGTGTTGCCTAATTTTATCATTTACCTTATCAGATTAATTATGCAAAGTTGACTCGTAAGTATGTTAGAAATCTGAAGTGGTTAATTAGGTTATGAAATTAGTTGCACAATGTTTTATTATGGTCCAAACCCTAAGCACAAATGATAATTATGAGAGTTTTGATATACGAATGATATGGTGATAAGGATCACAATATGATACCTAGGATTGTCACTGAACATGCATTGTACATAATTTGTATACATAGATGTGCGTAAAGGAATACTTATACATTTGTGCAAAAGTGTGATATATGAAAATGTGTTTTGTATGATATAGTGGAGCACATTGGATGCCAGTCAGACATTGCCAGACCATCCAAGCAATAACATATTAGAGCATACTGTGAGTCAACTTAGATGATTTTCCTAGGATTAATTGAATTTGTTTAAACTTCCAAGTATTATCGATTTAAGATTGTTTCTAAATTTTTGGACTTATAGTTCAAGGAGTTTAATATTCAGGAATATATTAGAAGTGCTCTGATTGCTTTAAAATTCTGAATGCTATTTGAATTCTCACCAAAAGTTGAATACTAGACTTAGGTTCAAAGGCTATGAGATTCGAATTGTGTATCATGCTATGCTAATTCTCAACGAATGTTGAATGTTGAATTTAGGTCCGATGACTATGAGATTCTAACTATGCATCATATATGACTTATACATGGCATATTCTGAGTTTGATGCATTTCATAAAATGCATGTTCAGATAAAGGCATTGTGACCGTAGTAGCCAGTATGAAAGCGCTTGCACGTAGAGCCTTACTTCGTGATTTTTAATTCTGCACGTAGAGCTATGCTTTGTGATTTTGTTCTGATTGAGCCTAATGGGCTAGTATCTGTATATATATGTGATAGGAACTTGTTCACAACATTAATAACGATTCTAGAGTCTCATATGCATCTATGTATATATCTGTTATGATTCGTAATGTTTATGTGATGTGCCATAATAATGTGAGTATTTGGATTATTCATGATCTGAATGAACATGTGTTAAATACGTGATTTTGTGTATTTGACCTTGGTGCAATCATCAATGATGGTTCACTCATTGAGTTCACAAAACTTATAAAAATTGCAATGTGGCTTTTTAGGTTTAGAGGAGTTATCCAATTAGACCAATTGGAGTTCAACCACTGCAAATGGGCATAAGTTATGGGTGGGGATCAGTTTGCACCTACATATATCTTTTGTGATTTTGTTTTTGGATTATGTATTGCTAGAATTGTACAAAGTGTATGTGAATGATTTGGTAATGAAGTGGCATTATGATTGCAAGTGTTTTGTATATGAAATGGGCCCAAATGGTTGTTGAATACTAATGTTTGTAATAATTGTAACTTGTGAATGGAAATGTTTTTAAATGAAGTGGGCTCGATTTGATTAATTATTTCTGCATACATGTACATTGTTTTAAAGAAACAAATGTTTTGTAATGAGCTTTGATTGAAATATTGTTCTGGCATGCTACCCTTGTAAGGTACATACTCGGATATCATCTTGGATGTTGGGTATGTGTCTTTCGAGAGTGGGGTGTTACAGCCGTAGTGGCCAAGGAGATTGTGTTTTGTTTTAGAATTGTTCAGTTTCTTTCTAAGTTGTATTTAATGTAATGAGACATATTGGAATTTGTATTTTTGATGATTTGAAATAACCTTAATACATGTTGAATTTGGATTTAAGGGTTGTATTAAGTACCTTGTGTATGCTATGTTCTGACTGTACCCATCCTATGAAATGAAATGTACGTTAAGTTTTTGGAAATGCATTAGCATGTTTTGGATTGTTTCAGTACTGTTTTGTGTGGCATTTGTGTTCCTTCCAAGGGGTATGTGGGTGTTACATCGTTTGGTATTAGAGCATGGTTTAGGCAATTTTGGTTTAACCAGCACTTAACTATTGCTTATACTTGGATATAAGGATTGTGTTTGACCTAATATAGTAAGTCCTATATTTTGGTTTTAGATTTGAGTATGGAAAGATCTTATGAAGTCATTGGAGAGGTTGCGGTAAGTAATAATCCTACTCGATCTCATCCATCTATATTAGGACCCTCTGGGGTCAATCGATGTGAAGCTTATCTAGCTTTTGTGATTAATTATAAGAAAGAGAGTGTTAAAATGCAAGATATTCTAGTGTTAAGCAAATTTCCACATGTGTTTCCTAAAGAGCTACCTGGACTCCCTACAAAAAGGGAAGTGGAGTTGTCTATTGAAGTTATGTGTGGCACTACTCGTATATCCAGGGCATCGTACGCGATGGCTCTTATTAAATTGAAGGAGTTGAACGTACAGTTGCAAGAGCTACTAGATAAGGGGTTTATTCGACCCAATGTCTCACCCTAGGGAGCACCAGTTGTGTTTGTTAAGAAGAAGGATGATACTTTCCAAAAGTGTTGGCCCCCGAAATTTTTCTTTAGTCAAGCATGATTTAAATAATTATGAGGTTTGGATAGTTGAATTTTGGGAGTTAATTATTATGTCTATGTTAGTAGGATTATTTCATGGGTTAGTTGAATTAAAAGTGGTAAGAATGCCTAAAGGGCATTTTTGGTATGTCACATAAGCATTTAAGACATAAGGCATTACAGGAAGGGCAAAAGGGACATTTTGTACTCATTAATTGTATAAAAGGAAGAAGAAAAGTGTTGTCTTGTTTTAAGAAAAAGAAGAAACGAAAATAAGAAAGAAAGGAAGAGAGAGTGTCGTTGTTGGAGAGAAATGAAGGGAGAAAGATAGGTTTCATCTTTTCTAAGTTTTCTAGAGAGAATTTGAGCTTGTTCAAGAAGAGAAAAAGAAAGAGGAAGATAAGAGCTTGAAATTGGGCCAAACATCTCTTCATTTGGTGAGACCTTAAGGTAAGAGCATTTTTAATCCCTTGGAGTTTGAAAGGGGTTTTGGTTCATGAAGCTTAGGAAATGCATGAGTTTAGGTATTCTAGTATCAATTTTTGTGAATGTACTTTGTGGGTTCTCAAATTGAAAATCCTATTGAATTTGGGATTTTTGCCAATGTTGAAGGAAATCATGAGAGGCAAGAGGAGCAAGTGCTTTGAAAATTGCCATATGCTTGGTGTATGAATTGTGTTGATGGATTATGAAAGAATATGGAAAATTATTTCTAAAGGATATCAAGTTTATGAATTGATGTTTCAAAAATGAGCCATTTTGGGCAACAAGTTTACAAGATGTGAAATGCATGATTATGTGGGTTTGTGATAAGTCCATTATGTATGTCTAGTGCACTTAGACTAAAGGCTTCTCCCGTTTGCCCCTAATGACATGGAGCTCCTTCATGGACTCCCTCATGTTTACGACTACGTAAAATCACTATGTGGGACTGCGATAGTTCGTTCTGTTCACGACTTCCCAGGATCATTATGTGGGAATGTGTTAGTTCGTTCTGTTTATGGACCAACCCAAACCATTCTGATATGCTTATATGTTTAAATATGTTGACAATTTTGATGAATGCATGATTTTATTATTGCTTATGACTTGATTGATAAGTGAGAATTTGGGAAATATGTGCTTTGTGATTCAAAATGAATATTTCAATGGTTTTTGTTTGTTACCGATTATAAATTGTTACCCACAAGATTTAAGCTCACCCTCCCTTTCCGTCCCATTTTTAGGTGATGAGCAAGAGATCGAGAAATCGAGAGGCATGGCATCACTCAAAATTTGCATCTTTATGTATTTTGAGGTAGTCTATGCAAAACCCAAGGCTTTAGCACCATTTCAAGTTTTTATTCACTCACGTATATTTTGGTTATTTTGTATTTTGGATGATGAAACCAAGGATGTATTGTGGCTTGAAATGCCATTAAAAATTTGTAAAACTCTTATCTTTTAATTTTAATGAAATATTTTGTTTTGTTCATGACTTTCCAAGCTTGTACATTGCATTTTTAAGTTTTTCATAAGGAAAAATGTGTGCTCTAACATCAAGGGAAAAACTGGACTAATCTAGGCTAAATTTGGCAAAGTTGTCTCCTTGGAAGTTGTAGCTTATCTTATTATCTTTCCAACGGTATATAGTATAAATTTTTGGATATTGGAGCTGAGAGACATGACCATTATAAGTTAGTGATGTTATATAAGATGTATACGCAGGACAAGTTCGGTTCCGCTCTCACTGGGTGCTCTCGCGATTGCACTAGGCACTCTCACGATCGCACCAAGCACTATCATGATTGCACCTTTATCCTTGCAATCGTACCTTTATTCCATGCGATCGCACCTTTATCCTCGCGATCGCGCCTCTATTTTTCGCAATCTCACCCGAACGATTTTTCCAACTCTGAATATGTTTGACTCTTTTGGCCATAGCTTTGTTATTCAACCTCCAAATGACCTGATATTTGAACCAATAAATTCCTAACACATTTATATATCTCTCCATAAACATTTATAGATTTTGGTATTGATATGAAAATTATTGATTGAATCAAAGTAAGGGTATTGGTTGGAAGAGTATGAAGTGGATATTTTACTAAACATACTTCAATGGTTTTATGATATTTTAAGCTGTAGAGCTCCAAATGAGATAATTCTTGTTTATAAATAAACTAAATACATAGAGCTACAAAGGTTCTAAAGAGGTTAATTTTTAACTCCTGTTTGAAGTTTCCCAAAATCTGTTCTAAAATAGGAGACATGAGTTTAATTATGGGGACTGACTGGTGTGAGCATGCCACCCTTATGGGATACGTGTTTAGATGTCACTTAGGACATTGGGCATGTGTCTTGTAAGGAAGGAAACAAGACCCAACACTTATGGTATTAGGGAACGATTTCTGTTGATTTTACCCTCCAAGTAAATACACTGACGTTCTGACGACTCTGATATTAGGCTCCAAAAATGGGGTCCAATAGAATGTGCATCAATTACAAGAAAATGAATAGAGTCACAGTGAAAAATAAGTATCCGTTGCTAAGGATAGAAGATTTGTTTAATCAATTGAAAGATGCAAGAGTATTTTCAAAGATAGATCTGTGATCAAGATACTATCAACTTCGGGTAAAGGATGTGGATGTTTTAAAGACTGCATTCAAGAACCGTTATGGACATTATAAATTCTTAGTAATGCCATTTCGGTTAACTAATGTTCCTGCTGCATTCATGAATCTGATGAATAGGGTGTTTAGGACCTACTTGGATAAGTTTGCGGTGGTGTTTATAGATGATATCCTAGTCTATTCCAAGAATGAGCATGATTATGTTAAGCATCTGTAGGTTATGTTACAAACCCTACAGGGAAAGCAATTGTATGCTAGGATGAGTAGGTATGATTTTTGGGTTCAGAAGGTATCGATTCTAAGACATGTAGTTTCTTCTCAAGGAATTAGGGTTGATCCTAGTAAGATCGAAGCAATTGTTAATTGGAATCAACCACAGAGTGTGACAGAAGTGAGAAGTTTTTTGGGTTTAGAAGGTTACTATCTTCCGTCTATGAAGGGGTTTTCGGTGATAGCATCCCCTTTTACTAAATTTCTACAAAAAGGAGTGAAGTATGAATGTTCAGATAAATGTCAAACTAGCTTTGATCAACTAAGGAGAATGCTTACTGAAGCCCCTATGTTGGATCAACCTAGTCCTAGTAAGGAATATGTTATGTTTAGTGATGCATTTAGAAATGTTTTGGGTTGTGTTTTGTTGCAGGATGGAAAAGTAGTTGAATATGAACTGATTAAAGAATATGAATGTTAAAATTATGAACTATTTAAGGATTATGAATGTTAGACGATTGTTAAAAATAATCGCCAAATTATACCTTGCTTAGTTATTTCCCCAATGAGCTTTATGCTTAACATGGTGGTTTTGCCTCCTATAAGAAGGTTTAAAAACTAGGATAAAAACAACTATAGTGGCTAAGGAAATTATGTTTTGTTTTGGAAATGTTCAGCTTGTTTTTAAGTTGTATTTAATGTAATGAGACATATTGGAAATTTTATTTTGTTTGATGCTTTGTAATAACCTTAATACTTGTTGGATTTGGATTTAAGGCTTGTATGTGATAAGTAACATGTTGATCGCGGCTTGTCGTTCGATCCTAAAATCGATCCTTAGAAACCGGTCAAAAATAATAAATTTCAAGATCGTAATATAGTTGCAACCTCGGGTCGCCTCACTTCTTGGAACCGACAAAAAAGGTTTAAAGCTAGCCTATAAGTCAAAATTCAATTGAAGTTGATAAAAGAAAGGGGGGTTTTGCGAGTTTATCAAAACTAAGTAAATTAATGAAAATTAAAGAAAATTGTGTAAAAGTATATTTTTGGATTTTGGGAGTTTTAAAACAAACAAAAGTTCAAACTATGAACAAATTGGATAAAGTCCTCATGAAAATGAGTCTAGGCTATCACTGTTTAAATCAAATTTTCGGAGATTAAATCCACTAAGTTTTCAAAACATCAACCCTAAAGGACGCTTTAGGTCCAAGGTTTTAATTAATGAACTCCATTATTTAAAACCTTGTTAAAAACCTTAGTGTGTAAAATGGATAAATTCTTGCAAGTGGTCTATTGGATCAAACACAATCATCTATATCAAACACAACTATGCAGATAATGAGGATTAATGCAGTCACCAAAGACATATATGAAACTTCATATATTCAAGCACAGGGTTCTACATCAAATATATCCATATCACAAAACATTGTTCAACACATAGTTAAACTCTAACATGCTAACCTAATCATACCACCGTAAACTCTAACTAAGAGTTTTACAACAATATAATTAAATTTCAGACAATGTTTGTTACTCCCCTTTGAAGCCCACGGTGAACTCAAGCCATTGCTACATCTTCAAAAGGTCGGAGCGCCTAGCCAAGCATGTTGGTCTTAGTCTGCAACACTGTTATAACTCGGACGGCATCCATGGTGAAAATGATCCTGCGGTGTAGATGATGGCGAGTAAGTGATGGTGAAGTGGTCAACGGTGGATGATGGTCGCGGTGGAAATGACAATGATGAGTGTCGGATCGTCTCTAGGTCTCCGAGTATGGTGTCTATCTATGTGTGTAGCCGCCTCCTTTATGACCTAATTTGGAAAGTTTTTAAAGAAACGAGTCAGGCCGGGTCGGAACAATGAGGGAAAATTTCATTTGGAGTCCGAGTTTTCGTCTGCACGTCACGGCGTTCAGATTAATTCTCGTTGCGACGTGTGCACTGACTTGCTCGCCGCGACATGTTGAATTGTTGACGTCGCGACGTGTGGTTCTCTGTTGACGTCGCGACGTGTGGTTCTCTGTTGACGCGCCGCGACTTGGAAATTGGCCTACGTCGTGACGTGCTGGATTTGTCCTGTTGAATGCGTCGCGACGTGTGGAGAGCTCACGACCTATTGACTTCTTTGCAGGGTTAACTCCTTTGTGTTCTTACAATTAAATCACAATTTGCAGCATCAATTGTTCTTGGAAAAATTATAATGCAATTAGTATCAATTTGTAACAATTTTGCTAACAATTTGCAATTCATATGAACTAATCACAGGGAATCAATTTAAGCACAAAAATCAACAATTAGGAGTCAAAAAGTGTTTTAACAATTATAAAAATGTAGCCAATTAATAATGTAAACTTGGGCTCAATCAAATTCCCCCACACTTAGACCTTTGTACTTCTGGACAAAGTTTACAAGAGTCAAAAAGATACAAGTGTAAAAGAAAAATTTGCCCATGCTCAAAACAATAAAAGAAAATTGACGCAATTCACTTTCTCAGAATTCAATCAAAGCAAATTGAAAGAGTGCTAATAAAACAAACACTGAAAGAATTTAAGTTCAAGAGATTGAACAAAAGAGAATCACTCAGGATAAAGTGTTTGCGCTCATCTCACTTGTGTTTAGGGATATTTTTACTCTCAATCTGCTTAATCCATCCCCTACCATAA
>JANVCL010015977.1:0-10823 GCA_026546855.1 Erythroxylum incrassatum
CATTTCAATTATCACCAAAATTTTCAATATCAATAACTCACAAATTCTAAAATCATCTCCAAATTTTCAAAGATCATATTCAAAAGTCTCCAATATCATTTGGTTTCTTATTTCTATTTTCCATTCACACCAAGCAAACTTTTTTTTCCTAGCCTAATAATATCCAACCCTTTCGGAAATTATTCCTAAAATTTGCCAAAATTCAAAATTAGCATTTACACTCTCCAAATAAATTTTCAATGCAACAAATTCACAATTCTTAATAATATCACATTTCACAATTCAATATACCTGGAATTATCAATGAATGCATGTACAATTATTTTCATGTGCAAAATTTAATGTTCACGTGTATGCGTATATCATATAATGCATGAATGTGAAATGCATTTTCTAATCTCTCAATAATCTCTCATATTTACTATTTTAGCATCCACGTGGGTAACGGGATGTTACAATTCTCCCCTCCTTAAAAGAAATTTCTTCCTCGAAATTCTTACCTGATTGTTCGAACAGGTGGGGATATTGCCTCCTCATATGCTCCTACATTTCCCAAGTCACTTCCTCAGTTGAGTGATTCCTCCAAAAGACTTCCATCAATGGAATGAGTTGGTTCCTCAACTGCTTGATCTGAGATCCCACTATCCTGTTCGACTCCTCAACATAGCTTAAGTTACTAACAACCTCAATTTCTTAAGCTGGTATCATATGTGTTGGATCCGATCGATATCTTCAGAGCATACTCACATGAAATACATTATGCAATTGTGACATTTCATTCGGTAAAGCCAACTTATATGCCAAAGGTCCTATCCTCTCAATGATCTTATAAGGACCAATGTATCTAGGGCTCAACTTGCCCTTTTTACCGAATCTCAACACTCCTCTCCAAGGTGATACTATGAGAAATACTCTGTCTCCCACACTGTACTCCATATCCCTTCTGTGCTGATCCACATAACTCTTCTGTCTATCTTGAGCCGCTTTAATTCAGTTTCGGATCAATTTCAATTTATCCACCGTGTCTTGTATCAATTCTGGGCCTTCAACCATTCTCAAGCCCTCTTCATCCCAATACAGTGATAACCGACATTTTCTTCCATACAGTACCTCATACGGTGCCATTCTGATACTACTGTCATAGTGGTTATTGTAGGCAAACTCTATCAATGCTATATATTAATCCTAAACTCCTTGAAACTCCAATACATAAGCTCTAAGCATATCCTCATCAGTCTTGATTGTCCTCTCACTCTGTCCATCTGCTTGAAGATGAAATGTTGAACTGAAGTTCATCTTAGTACCCATAGCTGACTGCAAGCTCTTCCAAAATTTTGAAGTGAATCTGGGATCCCTGTCTGATACAATGGACACTAGAACCCCATGCAGTCTCACTACTTCATTCACATATCTCCGAGCCATTTGATCTAGTGAGTTATTCTCTTTCACTAGTAAGAAGTGGGCCGACTTAGTCAACCGGTCCACTATAACCCATATCGCATCGTTCTCCCTCGGAGTCTTATGCAATCCCATTATAAAATCCATAGTGATTCATTCCCATTTCCACTCTGGAATGGGCAACGAATGTAGCTTCCCTACTGGAGCCTAGTGCTCAGCTTTAACTTGTTGGCATGTCATACACCTAGAAACATACTCTGCCACTTGCCTCTTCATTCCTGGCCACCAGAAATGCTGGTTCAGCATGTTATACATCTTGGTAGTATCAGGATGTATAGCATAGGCATCCATATGAGCTTTGATTAAGCCCAAGTTTATTATATAAATTCACGACATTTTCATGACTTTTACTAAACTTTTTGGCTCTTAATTCTAGATTTTATGCTTAAATTGACTCTTGAGTGTCTACCCTTATTTTATGTAGTTTGAGAGTAAAAATTGCTACAAATCAGTATTAATTGCACTAATTAATTTTCTGAGAACAATTGATACTGCAAACTATCATTCGTTCATTGTGGGAGACTAAAGGAGAAGGGAATCAAGAAGAAGATGTAAAGTCAAGGAAAGACTGAAGTCAAGTCAACAAGTGAACAAGTGCAGCAGGAAGTTTGCCGCGGTGAAGTATAAAGAATTCCAAGCTAAAACTTTTGGGAAAAGTTTGCCGCGGCAAAAATTAATTCTGTCGCTGTGACGAAAGAACCAACAATGAAGCTAAAACTTTCGGGGATGAGTTCGCCGCAACGAACCTTTGAATACCCGAACCATTTTTAGGAAACTCATCCACTGTGCAACCCGATCCAAACCCACTTTCTTTTAAAAACCTACCATTTTAGCTTAAGGGGGAGCCAACAAAAACATACACAACATGTACAACACCCTCACTCTCTCTCAACCTTCGGACACTCATCATCCACTCTCCTCCACTTCATCATCTACTCCTCCATCGACAGATGCTACTATGGATGCTTCTAGTGGGTTTCCGATTGTAAATTCTCCCGAAGTTATGCTTGGCTAGGAACCTTTTTCCTCTTGAAGAGGTAGCAATGGCTAGAGTTCAATGGGCTTCAAAGGGGAGTAGTTTATTCCATATTCAGCTACATTGTTATGAACTCCCACTGTTAGGATTTGTAGATTGTAGTTGAATATTCTTGATTAGAGTTTAATTAAGTTTTGGACATTCAATGTGTTATTGGGATTTGTTAATGTAGAACTTGGAACTTAAATATATGAAGTCACATATATGTCTATTTGTGATCTGGTTAACTCTCTTTTATCTGCCTAGTTATGTTTGATATTGAGATGATGCTAGATCCCGAAATGACTTATTGCATTGACTTACCCATTGCACACACTAAAAACATTCAACAAGGTTTTAAGAAATGAAGTTCATTGATTAAAACCTTGGACTTAAAGAGTTCATTAAGGTTTACCATTTGAAACTTAGTGATTCACTCCCATTAAAATTTATTTCGAACTATGATAGCCCCAAGCTCGTTTTTAAGAGGATACTATCATCATTTGATCCTTGTTTTTATCTTACTGTTTTACCTATTCCCAAAATCCAAAAAAATACTTTTCATTACATTTTCCTTATAATTCATTAAATTTTGACAAGGTTTCTAAAAATCAAAACCCCCTTTCCTTACTGATTAGCTTGCATTTCATGACATATAGGTTAGCTTAGATCCATACATTAGGTTCCAATTAAGTGAGATGACCCGAGGTTGCATTCTATACTACAATCCTTGGAATTATATTTTTGATTTAACCTATAAGGGTAAGAACAAGAAGGCTTCAAATCAAGCTTCCTCTAGAATTTCCTTCCTCAGATCATCCACATTAGGCATACGTAACCTCTACTTCAACCATAATGTCTCATACCTCAACTCAAACTCGAAATCTGGGTTCATTTTCACTTTCTCTATAAGCTTCACCATATCAGGATCTTTCCCTTGGACCTTTTTGATTCTATCATGTAGCATCAGTCTCAACTTCAAAGCAGCAATTAGTACCTCATCTTGCTTCATATTCAACTCCACATTCAGAGCTCTTAAATGAATTAAGTTAGGTAAACTCGATAATTGAATCTGAGCTACACTAGTATTAGACTTTTTGCTCAAAGCATCAACCATCACATTAGCTTTCCCCGGGTGGTACTCAATCATGTAGTCATAATCTTCCAACAACTCTATCCATCTCCTCTGTCTGATATTCAATTCCGTCTAACTTAACAGATATCTCAAACTCTTATTGTAACATCTCATTACCATAAGGTATATACCTGAACATCCAAGGATATTTAAGTACATATCCTGTGATAATGGTATGTTGAGCAAAAACAAATCCAACTTATACATGGCATTAACTAACATAATTAAAAGTCATCAAATTTAAAACCATTCCTTGCATTGATTACCAAAAACTCAAACTGTATTCATTGAACAAACATTTACAATCCTTATACAAGTTCTAGACAAGAAACTACAAAATACAAAATTACAACTCTTCTGATGTCAGCTGACAGACCTCTGAGCCATAACTTAGTCCAAAATGTTCCTTTAATCTAGAATAAGAAACTATGTCTCCTGTCTCATACCTAAAAAGCCACGTTGCAATTTTTTTTAGTTTTGCGGACTTAATGAGTGAACCATCATTGATGATTTCAACCAGATCACATACACAAATCACATATTTCACAAATATTCATTCAAAAAATGTATATTTCAAATGCTCACATTATTATGGCACATTATGTAATTATTTCGAATCAGAATAGATATATACAAATACAGATGCATATGAGACTCCAGATTCGTTATTATTGTTGTGACTGAGTGTCTGTCACATACATATACAGGTACTAGCCCATTGGGCTCAATCAGAATCAAAAATCACGGAGCAAAGCTCTACATGTAAGTGCTTTCATACTGGCTACTCCAGTCACAACGTCTTTATCTGAGCATGCATTTTATGAAATGCGTCACGTTCAGAACATGCCATGTATACAGTCACATATGATGCACAGTCAAAATCTCATAATCATCGGACCTAAGTCTGAAATTCAACTTTCGTTGAGAATATAAATATCATTCAGAATTTCACAACAATTCAAAGCACTTCCAATACATACCCAAATTAAACTCCTTGGACTTCAAGTCTGGAATTCATAACAAAACACAAACAGTTCATAATTAGAAGTCAAACAAATCAAATCAATCCCAGGAAAATCATCTTCGTTGACTCACAGTACGCTTCAATATGCTATTGCCTGGATGGGCCAGCAATGTCTGACTGGCGTCCAGTGAGCTCCTCTATATCATACAAAAGACATTTACAAATATCACACTTTGCACAAATGTATAATTATTCCTTTATGCATATCTGTGTATAGAAAATATGCACAATGCATGTTCAATGACAATTCCAGGTATCTTATTGTGATCCTTATCACCATATCATTCATATGTCAAAATTTTCATTAATATTATTGTACTTAGGGTTTTGACCATAATAAAAACAATGTGAAACTAATTTCATAACCTAATTGATCATTTCAGATTTTTCTAATAGCATACATTCAGGTTAACTTTGCATGATCATTCTGATAAGGTAAATGACACAATTAGGTAACACTCCCTTCTAAAAAATTGTTCTCCAATAGCTTAAGTTTCTAATGACACTAAGATCATACAAATTGGTTTAGAAATCTTAAAGTTATACCTCGAACATTTTCAAACTGTTCTTATATTGGCACAGTATTCTATGCTCAACTTCCATCCAGAAATTGAAATTCTTAGAAACTAAATTCAAACTAGATTTCTTCAGACAATTTGTATCCCTATGCCTCTAGTTTACTCCAAATAAAAAATCACTCCATTAGGATAACTTCAGAACAAGTTATACCTAAAATACCAAAGCATGTTCAAGCTATACAAAAAAGAATAAGTCGCGGCGAACCAAGGAAAGGTAGCCGCAGCAAACTTTTCCAGAAAGGGAAATTTCTTCAAGTTGGCCGCGGCGAACCAAGGAGAGTTGGCCACAGCGAATTTTACTATGTTTTATTCATCCTCTTCTCTTCTTTTTTTGTTTTCTAGATTTTATTCCCAGATTTCACATTCCTACAACATCTATTATGCATTTCTATACCCAAAACAATTTCTAAACAAATCAGATTCAAGTTTACCATCCAAAAATCAAAACTTTGAAACTTCATATTCACTTCCTCTCTCTACTATAATTTCCCATTTTTCTGCATTCCTCATTTTCATCAACAGCTACATTCCATCATAGATTTTCCAATTTAATGCTTTTCCTATATCACTGTATCACCTTAAACTTTTTCCCTTAGTTCTAAACTCATTCAAATTCATTTCTATTAACACTTCATATATTTATGCATAAACAATACATCAACTTATAACCGAATTCGTATTTCTCAAAACTAGAACAGAGTGCATATATTTCTACATCAATTTACGTAAACTTTCACAAATCTCAAACCAGAATCTATTTCATATAGTTTTTGAAGAATTCCCATTTCAGAAATCCATTATCTAGTTTATTCATCACTGAAACTACACTTCTTATACTCTTCATGCATGTATATATTTACAATGTAAAAACATCAACAATAAACACTTACTTGGTTCAGCTATACTTCTCAGCAGTAAGAGTAACCCAATTACACACAAAGATTCAATATTCGGTGATGGACAAGGAACAAAAAAAGATTTCTCTGCTGAATGCTTTCGGTGGATGTCAAAAGCTACAGTAATCACTTCTTAAACATAACACGAGCTACATGTATTCTTTCCTTACTCAAAACCAGACCACATGGTTATATTGCATGTATCACATATGTCACTCAACAAGTCTGTCAATTATTACCACACATATAAGCCATTTGTCATATATACATGTTGCCATTTGTCACACTATAATTGGTCCATATTTCAATATTTTCTAAAATTCACCAAAAATTCCAAAATATCCTAAATATACCAAAATTGCCAAATCACATTTTAACCGCATTAATAACTCAATTATACCCAATAAATATCAATGATTGCATGTACAATCATATAAATGTGCATGTAATATTTAGCTTAAGCATGATATGCATTTTCTAATTTTCTTAGTAATTTCTTATAGTTCACAATTCTAGCCTTTACATGGGTAATGGGATGTTACACTTATGATTAATATAAATCTAGAAAGTCTCTCTATACAAGTAGTGTCTTCATATCTTTAGAGCAAAGATAACTGCAGCTAGGTCTAAATCATGTACCGGATAATTAATCTCGTGAGACCTTAGTCGTCTCGATGCATTAGTTATCACCTTGTCATACTACTTCAATACACATCCCAGTCCTTGAGGCAAAGCATCACTATATACCACATATCCTCCGTACCCTAATGGAATAGTCAACACCGGTGTCGTAGTCAACCGATGCTTCAGCTCCTCAAAGCTTTTTTGACATTCCTCATTCTATCTAAACACTACATTCTTCCTCAAAAATCTAGCCAATCCTAGGAAGCTTTGGATTTTAGAAACATTTCTCCGAGCTTCCTAATTCATCACTGCCTCTATTTTCTTTAGATCTACCTATATACCTTGTCCAGTCACTACATGCCCCAAAAACACTACTTGATCCAGCCAAAATTTACACTTACTAAATTTGGCATACAGTTATTTCTCTCATAATCTGCAGTATTATTCTCAAATGTCTGGCATGCTCTTCTCTATTCTTTGAATACACCAAAATATCATCGATAAATACTATCAAGAAACTGTCTAGGTAGGGTTGACACCTTTTTCATCAAGACAATAATGTTGCCGGGGCATTAGTTAACCCAAACGGCATTCCTAAGAACTCGAAGTGCCCATACCTACTCCTAAATGCACTTTTAGGTATATTAGCCTCTGCTATCTTCAACTGATAGTACCTCAATCTCAAATCCAACTTAGTGAATACCCGAGCTCCCTACAACTGATCAAGTAAATCATCAATTTTAAGCAACGGGTACTTGTTCTTCACTATGACCCAATTCATGTAGCACCCCACTCTTGCAAGACACGTACCTGACATCTTGAGTGATGTCCGAGTGCAAATCCCGCTAAAGTGGCGTGCTAGTAGCAGTCAATCAGAAAAACCTTCGTACAAATTTTTTTAACACACGTGTATGCGAAAAATTATTATCAAATTCGGGCCCATACTTTTATTTCATAGAACTCGAAATCACAATTATTATTACACTTTGATAAACCTCTTTTGCAAAACATTTCCAAATTTCGGAAGTTAATACATACAAAAACATATTCAAACACACATGATACAATAATTGTGGAAGACTTAATTTGATACAAAAATAAGAAAACACAAATGCAGACGCAAACTGATCCCGACCTCTACCTCTTACTTGAATGCAGTGGCTCTACTCTCGTTTGCCCAAGGGGTAATTCTTCTGAGCCTGAAAAATATTGCAAATTTTGGGTAAGTTTTGCGAACTTAGTGTGTGACCATCCTCCATGGCTCACTCATCACATAACAGATACAATTCACATAATTCACATCATTTCATTAATAATCATATTGAATCACATATATTTCACATTCAGAAATCATTCAAACTATTTAAATCATACATATCGCATGCATATGCAATGCTTAGGAGACTCACCTACAATTTGTTACTTTGTTGTGACCGAATGCCTTTTTTCACTAGCCCATATCCCTTAGTGGATACCGGGCTGGCTCATATACCTTGTGGATACCGAGCTGGATCAGATAATGTCTCATAACCCTTGGTGGATACCGGGTACGTTCACAACTGAGCTTGAGGCTCTTTAAGCTCTTTTTAACTGATGACTCCGGTCATAACTGCCTTTATCTTTCATGCATTCATGTAATGGAATGCATCAATAACATATGCTCAATTAGTTGCTTTCTTTCAATTTACACATTTCATCGAACCTAAGTCCGACATTCAATATTTAAGATGAGATTCACTTTTTCATTTATATGCATATTCACATTTCTCTTCGGAACTTGGTCCGGTATTTAACAATCAATTTGTGTATAAAATATTTCGTCAAATTAACATACAAGGAACATTTCTATTATTATTTATGCATATATCAAACTCCTCGGACATTCAATGTCCGGAATTAAAACAATCACATTTCATTTCAATGGCAATTCAAAGCAGAAAGTTACAACATAACAAACAAAGAATGAGACCATCTAGGTCGACTAACAATACGCTCTGGATTAGCATTAGCTTCCATGATTTGGAAACATTGGAATGCGAACGTTAAACCTGCTCATCAAAATTATGCAATACGCACGTTGCACATTGATTGAGCCTTATTGGAAGGATATTTGAGCCTAAATGTTTCTTCTATTTTTGTGTGCATCTGCTTATTTCATACTTCTCTAGAACTTGTGTCAATTCTTACTCAAAGCTTGATGGACTTGAAATTTTGTTGATATGATAGAGGCGTTCCTTGTTCAAGCCCTTTTCCCCAAACACAGTCCCTTAAACACTTATCCATTGCTAGCCTTTTGAGCCTTATTGTTTATGAGCACTTGCACGCATATTTATATGATGTCATTAGTTATTTTGCATTTGCCTTAATGTTTAAAAACAAAAGCAAAAAAAAAAGCAAAAAAATCCCAAAACAGGGATATAGTGAATTTTGTGTGTCCCAAAAAGGGGACAATGGCTCTAAAATGAGACAGTGTCAAAAAAAACAACAACAACAACAAAAAAGTGTCATGTTTATACAAATGATATGATTATTAGTTCAACTCTTGACATCAGTTCCATAATTAGCGCATGTGTTCATACTTTTTCTTTCTTTCACTTCATTCATCCATTTAGCCTTTCGTACATTACAACCCTGAAAGTCCTCTAGGTCTTCGAAATGATAGTTCTTGTAGTGGAGAAATAGAACTGACACAGGCTTATGATAGGGGATGGATTAAGCAGATTGAGAGTAAAAATATCCCTAAACATAAGTTAGATGAGCGCAAACACTTTACCCTGAGTGATTCTCTTTTGTTCAATCTCTTGAATTTAAATTCTTTTAGTGTTTGTTTTATTAGCGCTCTTTCAATTTGCTTTGATTGAATTCTGCGAAAGTGAATTGCGTCAATTTCCTTTTATTGTTTTGAGCATGGGAGGATTTTTCTTTTACACTTGTATCGTTTTGACTCTTGTAAACTTTGTCCAGGAGTACAAAGGTCTAAGTGTGGGAGAATTTCATTGAGCTTAAGTTTACATTATTAATTGGCTGCATTTTCATAATTGTTAATGTACTTTTTGACTCCTAATTGCTGATTTTTGTGCTTAAATTGGTGCCTTATAGTGAGCTTATATGAATTGCGATTTGTTGGTAAAATTGTTACAAATTGATATTATTTGCATTATAATTTTTCCAAGGACAATTGATGCTGCAAATTGTGGTTTAATTGTAGGTACGCAAGGAGTCAACCATGCCAAGAAGTCAACACGTCGTGAGCCTTCTAGCACGTCCCGACAAATCAAGCAGAACATACCAGGCACGTCGCGACGAAAGGCAATTTCCAAGTCACGGCGCATCAACGGACGACCGCACGTCGCGACGTCAACAATTCAACACGCCGCGGCGAGCGAGCTAGAGATGACGTGCCGAGACGTCAAAAATGAGTACGTTGCGGCGAGCAAGCAGAACCGCACATCGTGATGAGAATTAATTCACAAGTCGCGACGTACAGTCGGATACCCGGACCATAAATGAAAAATTCTCTCACTGTTCCGACCAGGCCCGCCTCGGTTCTTTAAATACTTGCCAAATTAGGTCATAACGGAGGTCGACAACACTACACAGACACAAGACAACACCGTCAACACTCCACACTGCATATACACATACACATTCATTCGGGAGACCTAGACAGAGATGATTCGAGATTGCACTACCGCACATCATCACCAGTCCATCATCTACCATCGTTCGTCGTTTACCGCCGCCTCAGTATCATCATCTTCTTCACTACAGGATCACCTCTACCATGGATGCCTTCGGAGTATCAGCAGCGTTGAGGACTACGACTGACATGCTTGGCTAGGCGCCCCGATTCTCTTGGAGATGTAACGATGGCATTAGTTCACGGGCTTCAAAAGGGGAGTATCATTTATTGTATGAAGGTTTACTTATGTTATTCTAAAACTGTGGTTATAGATTACAGTAGTATGATTAGATTAGCATGATTAGGGTTTAATCATGTGTTGAACAATATTTTTTGACTTGGATACTGTTTATGTTGAATTTTGTGCTTGAATATATGAGGTCTCATATATATCTTTGGTGATTACATTAA
>JANVCL010016025.1:0-10821 GCA_026546855.1 Erythroxylum incrassatum
ATGAGGATGACACATTATGCATGAGCATGCAATTGCATTTCTAAACTCTCACTGATCGGTCCTATTTACTATTCTACCCTTCCCGCCGAGAACGGGATGTTACAAAAGATGTCTGCAAACTTATGAGAGAGCACCATGAAAACTTATTAATTTTGCGAAATCTTCCATAACGTTTAGTGCAAATACCCCAAATTTGATGAGGGAGTTTATTTGTGTCATCCTTGTTATTTCAGAAAAAGAGTCTTTGGGTAACTACCTTGGGCTACCTTCTCATATAGGGAGAAACAAGAAGGAGGTATTTGGTTTTATAAAAGACAGAGTGTGTAAAAGATTGAATGCATAAAAGAGAAGACCACCTTCTAAGCTGGGTAAAGCTGTGTTGTTGAAAATTGTGTTACAAGTGATACCCACTTATATGATGAGTTTGTTTCTTCTACTTAAAACTTTATGTACTGAATTGGAATGTATCATGACTTTGTTTTGGTGGGGAAAAGGTGTTAATCATAAGAAATGAATTACTTGGATGTCTTGGCAGAGATTAGTGAAGAATAAGATTTTCGGTGGCCTTGGTTTTAAAAGGATCTATAAGTTCAATCTTGCACTTTTGGGAAAGTAGGGTTGAAGTTGATGACTAAACTTGATTCACTAGTATCTCGTGTTCTTCAAGATCGTTATTTTGCGGGTTCATCTTTCTTATCAGTAGATTTAGGAGACAATCCGAGCTATATATGGCAAAGTATTTGGGAAACCCATTCTTTATTACAACGGGTATGCATTGGAAACTTGGAGATGGTTCTCAAATTCTAATATGGGACTCACCGTGGCTCAATGATATGGAGAATTCGTTTATTGATTCTTCAAGGCCTCCTTAATTAAATGTTTTATTAGTTGTGGATTTGTTGGAGAATGCTTCATGGAATCTTGATTTAATTCGCTCACTTTTCTCTAGCCATGATTGTGAACAAATTTTGGCAATACCATTGGGTTGATGACTGGCAAGAGATGATTGGTGCTGGAAATTTGAGAATAAAGGTTGCTACACAGTGAAGAGCGCTTATAAACTCTTGTGTCCCCTCACAGATACAATTTTGCCAAGTTATCAACAGGTATGAAGGCAGATATGGAGCTGTGTAGTTCCGCCAAAGGTGATCAGTTGTGTTTGGCTTGTTCTAAATGGGGTATTACTGTGCTTATCGATGTTACGAAGTCGACGAGTTGATGTCATTGTGTGTTGCCCGATTTGTAATCAAGAAGAGGAGATATTACAGCATGTGTTCCTCGACTGTCCACTCACGAAGCAGGTCTGGCCAAGAGTTTTCCATGACTGGCAGCATCTAGGAACAATTTCTTTATTGGACTGGTTTGCATCCTTCTTTCTACCTGCACCGAAAGATTGGCGGTATACCATTTTGATAATAATTTGGGCAATCTAGCAGAGTAGAAATGGAGTTGTGTGGAATAATAAATGGGGATCAACCAATGCCATTGTTTGTTTTACGTAGGGAACCTTGGAGGAGTGGCAACTTGTTCATGGTTCTGGTACTGCTCTAGGAACACCAGCAATAAGAACGATGAGTTGGCAACCTCCGGAAGTGGGTTGGCTGAAGGTTAATGTTGACGTTGCCACCGGAAGCAACTCCAATTTCATATGTCCTGCAGCTGTTGTACGTGACTCTAATTCGAGTTTTATAACTGCAAAATCGTGGAGGTTTCCAGGCAGATTGAATGCTAAAAGTGCATAGGCAATAGCTATCAGTGAAGTCCTTATTTGGGTCAAACTTAAGAATTGGGAAAGAGTTATTATTGAATCGGATGCAAAAATTGTGGTGCAAGCAATTAATGATGACTCTTCCTCTTTTGGTTTGTTAGTTTGTGATTGTAAATCTCTATTGAATGAGATTAGAATAGCTAAATGTATTTTTGGCTCTAGGTCAGGCAATTCAACCACCCACGTCTCAACTACGGACACATTATTCACTTCTGGCCTTGGAGAGTGGTTTGAAATACCCCCTCCTTCTATTGTTGGAGTTCTTGCTTTAGAGTAATGAAATTCTTATTATTTACGATAAAAAATTGATATTTTTATTAGCATTAAAATGACAAAGGTACTTAGGATTAAGTTTAGACTAAACTACCTACCTTTATATATTAATCCATTAGTGAGCCCTTTAAGCCTTATATAAATTTAAAGCTTCTTCCTAGTAACCCTTTTTTAAAGAACCGTAAGCTTACAAATACAAACAAGTCTTTGCTTCCTAATTCATTATTTGTAGAGCTTTTACTTATATTTTGATATATTTTGAAATAAGATGAAAGAAAATAAGTGAGCAGAAAATCGTAAAGTGTTTGAAAGTGGAAATGAGAATGGGAATCTATTGCCAATATAAAAAAAGAAAGAGTAAAAAGGAAAAATAAAGAATCACTCAGGGGCACTTAATTCACAGAGAGTAATGGAAATAGGAATAGGAATGAATATAGTGAGGAATGAGAATTGATATAATTATTATAATTATGATGGTTGGTTAAGATGAAGGAATGATTACTTTTACCATTGATGGTGGTTGGTTTGTAAAAATTGTTGAGAAATTAAAATTTGTTGATCAAGAATATTGTTTAAAATTAAGAATATTTATAATGAGAAAATGTTTAAAATCAAGAATATTGTTGTATTTCCTTTCCAATAACTCTTGAAGAAAATAAACTCCAGTATTTTCTTGCATCAACATGTCATTAGTTACATAATATCCTCAAAATATAGTTTAATCATCCAAAATATTGTAAAAGTAATCGACATAACCATAATATCCACCATTCCATTGCTATAGTAAAATTAAGTAACATAGTTTAATACAATTTACATTCCTCTAATAATGCAAATGATGTAAAATATCACAGCTACACAAAATACCTTAACCAAAAGCCTTCAACTGATGCAAAATAACTAGGTTAACACTATAAACTTTCTTTGCATCATAACTTTAAAATTCCCAACTAATACAAAATAACCTAGTTAGGAACATCAATTGCATCATAAGTTCATAATACTAACAAAAATATTAATATTCTTCCTTAAATGATTCATAGACTAGAAGATGGATAAAGGAACCCACGTTTAAAAGACCTTTTTAAAATGACTTGGCAAAGCGAACAAAACCTGAACTTTAGCAAGATCATTATAAAATAACATAACAGCCTTATCAACATCCATTTGACATATGCCTATATGAAGAGGCTCACTGATGAGCTCTTGCATCTTCTCATTAGTTAAGGAATCAGATTTAGACTCAGCAATCAAAGCATTTGTAACAATTGCATATTGTGAGGCCATTTGTGTGCAAATAGACTCAAACTTAATAGTGAAGCTGTCTAACCTTGACTTAATAGTATTTTGAAGTATTGTTGGTTCCTTTTCTTGTAAGAACTTTCCTTTCTTAGTGACAGGTTTTTTCGCATTTTTATTCCATGGCTGCTTGAAGAAATAGTCGAAGATCCTTGTGTATCAGATATCATAACAAGTTCATCTTCACTGTCTGATGAAGAACACACTATCATATTCTTTGGGCTGTTAGCCTTAACACTTGCTTCAGTTATATCCTCAACTTTGAGTCTCGTCGCTTTATCTTTACCCTATACCATGTTTAGTTTCGACAAATATGGGAATTTAAAGTTCCACATTCCAATTGCATTCTTGTGATTTTGTAAAAAAGAATTATATGAAGAAGAAGATTAAAAATGTAATAACAAGAAAATGTTATAATTATGAGAAAAGAAACTACTAAAATAAGAGTTCAATCAACTTTTGAGTTAGATGTCCTTACGAAGCACCATTCATCAAACCATTGCTTTTTACAATTGATCTTATGCTCAACATCATCCCACTGACAACAACTTTACATACACATTTCAAAAATTGGATTGTACTTGTTTCTTAACCATTTAATCTTAGAGTCAATGTGAGGATCGACATCTTTATCAAAATTTGGAATCTTGCTCAGTAACATCTTGTGCACTTCAATAATGTAACTCTTCTTAAGTCTCCCATCTACTTTCCATAAAGGATTGCAAGCTAGTTCTTGCAAAACATCGACCAAAGCTTCAACCTCATCATCCTTCCAACTAGGGGATAAAGTGCTTATTAAATTCAAGAAAGTGAAGACTATAAAAGGAAGTTTTTTCATTAAACGAGTGAATATTTTAGTAAATGGGCTATATATGCTACCCACCAAAGCACTTGAACGTAAAACACCATATTTGACAGTGTAGTAACACTATAATCAATAAGGCAACAACCAAGAAGGGATGGGTGGTATCTATGAAATGGGAAATTTTCATGATAAATAAGAGTGAAACAACGCCAATAGCAGTAAAACAACATCAGCCCAAAGACAAAACACAACATTAGCCTAAAAACAGAACAACGTCAGCATTTAGTTGTCTTATCCTTTTCCTTCCATGTTCAATCATATAGTATAAACAAATTATGTTTCTTTATGTAGAGACATTTATATTGTGCATAAAATTGGAGCTTCATAATCTAGGAAATGTAAGTGCATAAATGAAGAACTTACAAAAACTCGATCTAGGTATTTCTTGATGATCTTGTTAGATTCTTGGAGTCGTTCACCTACATCATAACCATAGACATCGTTTAATGAAAACAAATATATATGAATTGTAACATCAACTGCCTTATTGCCAAAGAAATTAGTAGTTGTGTTTGTTAGAGTGTCCCATATTGCCTAGACATGAAAATGTTAAAGGGTTTATAAGTGGTAAAGGTTAACTATCCAAACAACTAGTTCTAGTTATTTGGACAATGGTTGACCCAAACCTAATTCTTGATAGTGGACTCTACACTCTGCCCATATTAAAAATTCAATATGGTATCAGAGCCAGTTTGTCTCAATGGTTTGGGGTAGTGCCCGGTTATATCTCTTTGCGCAATATGTCTATTAGATGTTCAGTCCTGCTCTAGACTGAGGGGGGGTGTCAGGAATCCCACATTGGACAACTATGAAGGCATTCAAGAATTTATAATATTGTGCAAACCTGCCCCTCTTGAGCTAGCTTTTGGGGATGAGTTAGGCACTTTCTAACAGTGTTTATTGTCAAATGTTTATTCAAATCACCATCTCATTTATATTCCATCGAACCACATTGCAACCTAAACCAGGATATGATAAATTAGGAAAGGTTGAGATGAAATTCAAGGTTAAATGGCATCATCCATGAATTTATGCTTGAATGAGAATACCTACTTAATCATAATAAACATGCACAATTGTTCCCATATTAAATATAGAGCATAAAATGATTGAGGATTTCATTGATCGTTATTTTCCTTGATCCCCAGTAATCTACAAATCATTAGATCCTGAGCATGGAAACAGTGATTTGAGGAATAACATTTAGTCAACACTTTTCTTAATAAATTGATGCTTTTCCAAATTGTCTACTTGCCTAACAAATTACAAATTGGTGTTTACTCCAAGGACAAGGCAAACTAAACACATCCCAAACAAAAATAAAAACCGAAAGCAAAGACAAGAAATCTAAAAACAGAGGAGAATCATGTTACTTTGGTTTGCATAAGCCTTTTGGAGGTGAAGGCGATATCTTCCTTCTAAAAATAAAGGTGGTGTGTACTTATTTCTGCAACTAAGATACAATTGTATCACTATAATTGTCAGAATTGATATTATTTTACAATTAAAAATAAAGGACTGGATACTATAAATCTTTATGAAGTGCTATAAAATACCATGACAAAACTCAAAAGGAACACTCATAGAAGTCAAAATCTCAGATTGGTTGAACAACAAGACAAATTTTGGACAAATGCAACAGTATCCTCATCTAATAAGAACAAGTTATGCATTTAGAAACTCTCAAACTTTCTCAGTATTAAACATAACCAATCTAGCTATGAAGCAAAAAAAAGATCAAGCATTGCATAATGTAAGCATGAATGAATACCGAGAAAAATGAATACGACCCCCTAAGTATGAAGTACCAACTAATTCACCGACCTTCCTTATGTCCTGATGTTTTTATTGTTAGAAAATGATTGTAGCTTTTGCTATTAAATGAAACATTGGAATCTTTAAAAGGACTAGACAGAGCAAAAATAATACTTAAAAGGAAAGGTTAGCTACAAAATGCATAAACCTTAAGAATGTACCTAAGCAAACATATATACCATTCCGTAGGAAAAAGGGAAGAATCAGAAGATTCATAAAAGCCATTCAAGTAGAGAAATCTAACTTTATGTACAAAATTTTATCAAGTGTTGATTACTCTAAGAATTCATCAGAAGAGGGTGCTAATCCTTCCACATTCCATATCCTAAGTTCAAAGTCGAAAATCTCAATCATTCAATGATGTAGACAATACGCAACAGAAACTACATTTGGACAATTAATGGTCGATTATAGCACAACAACAAAACCTGCGAATACAAGTACAAAAAGAGGATGACTTTACAACATGAAACATCCAACACAAAGCCATCCTTACACAACAGAAACAAATATTACATCAGTTAGGTGTATGGTAGTAGATATTTGAAAATCAACTGAAAAGAATGAGTATTAAAATTGCTAATTAGAAATTGCAGAGCCATATGCTAAGCATTTGCTCTATTAGAAATTCTATTCAAATCCCAAGAGAATATCCCAACTCAGATAGGCAAGTGAACCCAAACACCAATTCAACACTTCAACACCCTCTGAACAATTGTTAATTAAAATATGAAGTAACTGATACTGCGAAAAGACGCAGGACCTTCCACAAGTTCTAATATACATTCAATTCATCATCAGCATTGCAATCCGTAAGGATCACCAAATAACGCCTGAACTAGAGAAGGCTTCTTGAAGCTAGCTTGAGAGAGAGCATCAGAGAGTCTATCGGATAAACTAACAGAAGCCCATAAAACGATGTCATCAACAAAGAAGGTGTCGGTCTCGCTTCTATTACCGGCGGTGGAGGTAGCAAATCGGAGAGTTGGTCTTGCAGGTGATGGGTTAAGACAAAATAAACGAAGTGGAAGCGAGGAGAGTGAAGAATTAGAGAGAAATGAATAGGGTCATTTTAACTGGAGCAAAAGTTTAGGTGGTGAAGAAGCTGCGTAGAAATGAAGCAGGGACGCAGAGCGATAAAGAAGCATCTGATTGAGCGAAATAGAGTTGGAGAATTCACTCCTAAGTCCAAACAACTTAGAACTATTTTTTTTACTTAAAGAACAAAAATTAAAGTTATAGAAAAGGCATTATGTCTGGGTTGGGAGAAAATACCAAAGAACATAAACACGAAACCAGAAATGCTAAAGCATCTGATCAACAGAAACTAGAAAAAAACCCAATATAATTCTCATACTTTCCTTTACAATACCCACCAAACAACCCGACCTCAAGATCAACTACAACAAGCAAATCAGAGAAGAAATGATACCTATCCAAGTGGTGCTTTAACCCCTAATCGGAGAGCTTGATCTAATAGCAGAAAAGAGAGTTAATAATTTTCCTAGATTAAAAAGGGTATAGAATTAGAAACAGAAGTGTGTCGCAGAAGTAGAAATAGAAGTGTGAGAAAAATTCTTACTGGTTTATGGTAGCTGATACTTCAATGGTGGAACTTTACGCATGTGGTGAGTGAAATGAAAAAGACTACAGGTGCTTGTAGTCAAATCTAGACGATGTAAAGGGAGCGAAGCAGAAGACGCGGGAACGCGCGCCAAAAACATGTGAAAGAATGATTCCCATTCCTTTGGATTACGAGAAGAACAGAGCAATGATCGAAAACAAGGAATCAAAATAAAAGCTCTGTATTTATAGTTACTTACCACACGCTACTTTTCATTCCATACCCATTTCTCTTTATTCATACCTACTAAACAAGCACACCCTAAAAATGGGAAAGTAGATATCTTGCTGTTGTTCTTAAACTTGACAATCTTGGATGAATATGATATCATTCATGTGCCCAAGGGAAGGTTTGAGCACTTGGATGAATAGGTGCAATGACCTAGTAAGGCTGTTGTGAATCCATAAATCATGTATGAAAACTCAAAAAAATTTCTTATAAAAAGATGATAACTTAAAGATTATTGATTTCAGTTATGTTTACAAAAATTCAATTATCGTTATATAATTTGATTAGGTGACAAGTGACAATTTATGATATATGTTATATATATCGAGTATAACAAATAATGGACCTTCTATGATTTTATTTAGTTTAAAAATATTTTTTGATTGAGTGCAAGATCATAGATAAAGAAAGGAAACAATAGATTACAGAATTTGCAATGCACAATGCAACTAAGTGACAACCAAACTGTACCATAATTACATGTTGTACATGAAATGAGACCAAAGGAATGATAACTCAAAATTTGGGTGCGTCTATCTTAGCACATGTTTACACATATGATACACTGAAAATACAAAATGTAAAGGGTGCTCCTAATACCTTGGAAGCACTTTGGCAGCTTCTCTAGAACTCGTGTAACTAACAAAGCAATCTGGTTGCCGAAGGTACAAAGACAAAGGCCTTGTTGACTTTCCTTGCAGGAAAATATTCAGTTCAGCTGTGTTTTCTTGCAGGAAAATATTTTAGTAATTTTGATATAAGGTTGTGTGGCAATGGTAGAAATTATCACAAGATGAGTAACATTACCATAGGTTTGAGTTTGACCCACAAGTTTGATCAGTTTAAGAATTTCCTCTTGTTAGCAATTAATTCCACACTCTTTGTATAGTGTTCTGATGCAGAATGCATTGCAATGATGGAAGAACAACACCACCTGAAAGGTTTGATGTTGTTGAACTTGTTGAAACTCCACATATTGGACCCGGATAGCAATTTGAACGACCCTGAATGATAAAAACATGGCAATGATTAAAGACATTTCTTAAACAATATGCTTCCAATTTCCTTCATCATAATCATGTCTGAGCACCTCAAAGACAAATTCAAACTAGGTAACAAATAAAGCTCCATCCTTCTCATCATCAGCTAAGTGGCATGAAGACCAATAACATTAAGGCACATATATCATCCCTTCTTAGTGGGAAGAAAATCAATGGAAAAAAATGATATAACAATGGTCTCCAGTTGATTTGAAAAAGGATTCAATGGGAAAAAATGATATAATAATGGTCTCCACCAAACTAAGCCCCACAAGCTCAACAAATCAAGTATCAAAAGAAAATCACGATAATCATACAACAGTTTTGGTGGAGAAGAGATGCAATCAAGAAGTGAAGGTTGTATCCGATCTTTAACTGAGGAACAACAACATAAAATGAAAAGTCAGCATTGCCAAACTAGTTATGGGAAATTTAACCATAATGAATTCTTTTGAGACTGCTATTAAGCAGTAAACATTTCAATACAGCAAACTGTTAACAATGATGGGAAAGTTCACTGCTAGTCATGCTCAAAATGGTGTGTAGTGATCCAAATTTGACTGTTTGCAGGTATCTTACTCATAAATGACATTTCATCCTAAGGCAATGGAAAATTGTTCTAACCTAAAATGCGTAATTGGTATTGTGTCACAATTTTCAGTACCCAGAGAAACATTGATCAGAACTAATAACCAATGTAAATAGAAAATTAGGCGTCCTTTTAGTTTAGATTCATAACAGCTCATTTTAAAAGTTATTTCTTGGTCATAAACTAAACCCTCATTAACATTTGATAAAGGAGAGCTGCTTCCACATGCCAAAGGGAAACTGCAAACTGCTAACAATGGTTAACTAGTGATCATAACGTAGTAATGAATGTATACTTTGGGACTGAGATCTGCCGAAGTCACATTGAAGCGCCCCTATGGATCCTTCTGACGCATCAGCTGCTGCATAAGCTGATAAAGCCAACTTAGAATTGGCCTGCAATATACACATTGCATTTAAGAAAACAATTATCAAGGTGCTATAGGAAAGAAAACTTACTAGATCAGATGTTATTGGTTTGCTTTTTTCTCTCTGACAGTTTTTGCCACAGAGAATCCCTACATGAATAATTGATTACTATAACATATAGCTCTTCTACTAAAAAAATGTTAGAGAAAGATTTTCTTATTACTCACTCCTTGACGTTATCCACTCCTACTCACTCCCGTAGGAGAATCTCACATCCAATAATATGACCAACTTATGCTAACTTCAACAAAAAAATTTAAAACAAAGAGATGAATATCTCAAGTGATTGAAAGAATTGAACGCTTGAAGATCAGTAATATCATTGAACTTATCTTGGAAGAAAGGAAAGATTAATGTAAAAATCTAGGAGAATGATAGACACAAAAAGCCATAAATCATTATGGCACAGAGAATGATACCTAATGAATTGAAATAACAGTTGAATGATTAGCCCCTCAGAGGATGACTTCTCAAATGGATACCCACCATTGTTAAATTCATCCATTTTCACATTTTAGAAATTAAAATAACAAAAAGAATTATTAATATTTTTATAAAATGTAAACTTTTCTATTTTAAGATAATCATTATTAATCTTGCAGACAATCAAATATAATATATGTCAACACGGAATTGTACATTGTCATATTACAATTCTTAAATATTCTAAATGACTCTAAATATTCAAGCCTTTAAATATGATAGTAGCAACATTTTACTTATATTCTCATTTTTCTCCTGATCGATATTGTAAATTACTACTTACTTCGTATCCACAAGTAGTAATAATAATGGCAATGGCTCATCTCTACTGATAATAATAATAATGTGAAATAATTAAATTATTTGATTATTCTTAAAGAATTAAATGATTTGGTACTTGAAATTTATA
>JANVCL010016035.1:0-10821 GCA_026546855.1 Erythroxylum incrassatum
TCGAGGACATTCAGGAAGATGGAAGTGACGGAAAATTTTACTGGGTTGGGAAGTAAATAGTATGCTAGGCCCCTGTGGAATGTAATAAATAATTTGGTGAAATTTTTTTCAGAAAAAGATTGCTTTATAGAAGTAAATATCTAGATGAGTTTCCTTTGGTTTGTATATTCTGGGAAATACAGTTTCCTTTTCCTGTCTTTCTTTTTCTCTAATTTTATCCCGTACCCAACTGTTTATCAATTCACGTAATTTCTTTGAATTGTAAGCCACCTGCTTCTCCTTTGCATTTATTTTCTCATTACAGGAGCAATAAACTCTTATCATTTTAACAAAATGCAAAAATTGGAGAATGGTCATATTTAGTTAATTGGAGTAAAGATGTTAGAAATAGGATGCATTTATATCATTGTATGGATAGATTGCCACTATTTCTAAACATATGGTAGAAATAATAATGTGATACTTGCTGTGCTACCCTTCTAAGATCAAACTGCCAAGGTTTGTTAATGTAATTAGTAAATTAATTATAAATAAATTAAAATTAATAAAAATGACAATATATGAGCTAATTAGTTAATAATATTAAATATTCATTAATCTATTAATTATATTATAATTTAAATAAATTATAATTTAATTAACTAAAATTACATTATAAAGATTTAAACATCTTCTTCAAAACTCCAGGCTTAAAAGTGCAACTAAAAGTTCAAAATATCAGTCGATGCAAAAAAAATTTTATTTTATAAAACACGATAATAGTTTCTATCGTCTTAGTTTGACTTTTGCTTCGTCTTAGTTTGACTTTCCTTCATCTTAGTTTCTATCGTCATACTTTCGTATCGTCTCACTTTTGTATCGTCTTACTTTTTTATCGTCTTAGTTTGACTCTATTTCATCTTAGTTTCTATCATCTTAGTTTTAGTTTCTATCGTCTTAGTTTGACTTTTGCTTCGTCTTAGTTTCTATCGTGTTAGTTTGACTTTTGCTTCGTCTTAGTTTGACTTTGTTTTGTCTTAGTTTCTATCGTCATATTTTTGTATCGTCTTAGTTTGACTTTTGCTTTGTTTTAGTTTGACTCTGCTTCGTCTTAGTTTCTATCGTCTTAGTTTGACTCTGCTTCATTTTGGTTTCTATTATCTTAGTTTGACTCTGCTTCGTCTTAGTTTCTATCGTCTTAGTTTGACTTTTGCTTCTATCGTCTTAGTTTGACTCTGCTTCGTCTTAGTTTCTATCATCTTAGTTTCACTTTTGCTTCTATCGTCTTAGTTTGACTTTTGCTTCGTCTTAGTTTGACTCTCCTTCGTCTTAGTTTCTATTGTCTTAGTTTGAATTTTGCTTCATCTTAGTTTGACTCTGCTTTATCTTAGTTTCTATCGTCTCACTTTTGCAAAGTCTTAAAGGGTATTAACTCTTTAGAATGAGTCGAAAAAATATTAATTAATTATTATTTAAGCATAACTAAAAAAGAATTAATTGTTTAATTTAATTGGTTATATTATTATATAATTTTAATGTATAAATCTATATCAAAAATTAACAAATTTGTAATTAAATTATATAAAAAATTACTAATTAGTAATATATATATTTGTTAGTTGATCAGGAAAATGTTCATTGAGTATGGTTGAGTATTTTAGCCACAACGTTTTCTCTAGTTGTCCAAACGAGATGATTTTTAATTTGGATTAAACTAGAGATATATGACTACATTTTGTATGAAGATATCGAATTTCAATTATGTCTCTAAGACTCCCAAAAGATGTCATGAAGTTAAGACTTGGGTCTAGTGTTGGTGTATAAATGAAAATTTTGTCTTCAAACTTTAGGGGAAAATTTGGGATTGATATGAATAGATTTTGGCAAAGTTATCTTCTAGAAAGTTGTAGATCTTTCTTTTATCTTTCCAACGGTATATAGGACGAAAATTTTGGATATCGCAGTTGAAAGATACAAGCATTACAAGTTATGAGAATTCATCGTCTTAGTTTGACTTTTTAAGTCTTAGTTTGACCGTCTCATTCTGATTTGTCTCAGTATGACGTCAGCAATTCGTCTCATGATGTTAGCATTGTCTCACTTGGCCAGAACTTATTCTAGCTCAAATTTGATCCTCTAGATGACAGAATTAGTCTTTAAGGTCTTCATAAGAGTTGTAGATCTTGAAGTCCTCTTTCTATTCATCTAAAGAACACCTGAATCCGAGTTCTGTACCAAAAGTTATACCCATTTTTTCTATTCATCTTAGTATGACATCAGCAATTCGTCTCATGACATCAGTATCGTCTCACTTTGGCCAGAACATATTCTAGTCCAAATTTGATCCTCTAGATGACAGAATTGGTTTTTAAGGTCTTCATAAGAGTTGTAGATCTTGAAGTCCTCTTTCTTTTCATCAAAAGAACACCTGAATCGAAGTTCTGTACCAAAATTTATACCCATTTTTTCGATTCCTCTCATTATGACGTCAGTAATTCGTCTCATGACGTCAGCATCGTCTCACTTTAGCTAGAACATATTCTACCCCAAGTTTGATCCTCTATATGACATAATTGGTCTTTTATGTCTTCATGAAAGTTGTAGCTCTTGAATTATTCTTTCAAACCATATAAAGAACTTCTTAATCCGATATCTGTAGGGAAAGTTATGATAATTTTCCCAACCATGAATCGTCTGATGACGTCATCTTTGTCTCAAAATGACATTATATCGTCTGTTCTGTTTTTGACTCCTCAGATGAAAGAATTTGCCTTCGAGGTCTTTATGAAAGTTGTAGCTCTTCATGTCCTCTTTCGAACCATTCATAGAAAACCTCAATCTAAAATTTCTACAGAAAGTTATGGCTGTTTCTCCGAATCAGGTTCAGTATGATTGAGTTCATAAACATAGTTGCTTCTTTTGACCATAACTTCTTCTCTAGACCTCCAAATGACATGATTCTTGAACCATTGGTTTCGTAAGACATTGATCTACATCTCTGCCAAGAATCATAGCTATCTGAATTGAATGGAGAATAATTGAGTGAAAAGAGTGGGGACAACTAGCTTTCAATGATGTTGCAAAGTCTCATAGAGAGTTTTGGGGATCACTTTTAGGTATAATGTAAGGAAAGTGTAGTTATGGAATAATATAAAATTAAATATGTAAGGCAAATTTTATAAAGAAGAATTAAATATATTATATTGAAAATATAAAAGGTATAATATGAAAACTGTAAAATGTGTTGTTATTGATTAAGTTTGTTATTAATTAAGGGTTAAAAGAATATAAGGTAATAATAATTAATATGAAGAGTGAAAAAAAGTTAATTGATTATATAGTTAAAGGTGTTAACTTTTTAGAATGAGTCAGAAAAATATTAATTAATTGTTATTTAAGCATAACTAAAAAAGGATTAATTGTTTCTATTATTATTTAATTTTAATGTATAAATCAATATGAAAAATTACAAAATTTGTAATTAAATTATAAAAAATTTACTAATTAGTAATATATATATATATATATTTGTTAGTTGATCAGGAAAATGTTCACTGAGGATGGTTCAGTATTTTAACCACAACGTTTTCTTTAGTTGTCCAAACGAGATAATTCTTAATTTGGATTAAACTAGAGATATATGGCTACATTTTGTATGCAAATATCGAATTTCAATTATGTCTCTAAGACTCCCAAAAGATGTCATAAAGTTAAGACTTGGGTGCAGTGTTGGTGTATAAATAGAAAATTTGTCTTTAAAATTTATGGGCAAATTTGGGATTGATATGAATAGATTTTGGCAAAGTTGTCTTCTAGAAAGTTGTAGATTTTTCTTTTATCTTTCCAACGGTATATAATATGAAAAATTTGGACATCGGAGTCAAAAGGTATGATCTTTAAAAGTGGAGATGTTCAGGAGCAAAGATAAGACGAAGTTATTGTTCATTAATTTTGTCTGATCACTGTTCATTCACTTTGTCTGAATACTGTTCATCCACTTTGTCTGAACACTGTTCATCCACTTTGTCTGATCACCGTTCATCCACTTTTTCTGATCACTGTTCATCCACTTCGTCTGATCACTGTTCATCCACTTTGTCTTAGTACTGTTCATCTAAGACAAAGCCAAAGTAAGACGAAATTATTGTTCATCTTCTAACTTCTGTTCTATTTTCGAGCCCTTGGAAGATATAATTGGCCTTAGAGATCTTCATGAAAGTTGTATATCTCACTGTATTCTTCAAATGGTTCAAAAATGAAATCTATCAGACATTTGTAGTGAAAGTTATGGCAGTTTCCCAACCTTGTTTTGTCTGATGACATCACTTCGTTTTAAAAATGATGGCATATCGTCTGATCCATTTTTGACCACTCAAACGAAAGAATTTGCCTTTGACTTATTCATAAGAGATGTAGCTCTTGAAGTCTTCTTTACAACCAGCTAAAGAACACCTTAATATGATATTTTTAGGTAAAGTTATGGCAATTTTCCCAACCTTGTTTTGTCTGATGACATCACTTGGTTTCAAAAATGATGTCATATAGTCTGATCCATTTTCTACCACGTAGATGAAAGAATTTGCCTTCGATTTCTTCATAAGAGTTGTAGCTCGTGAAGTTTTCTTTACAACCAGCTAAAGAACATCTCAATCCGATATTTTTAGGAAACGTTATGGCAATTTTCCCAACCTTATTTCGTCTGATGACATCACTTCGTCTAAAAAATGATGTCATATGGTCTGATCCATTTTCGACCCCGCAGATGAAAGAATTTGCCTTTGACTTCTGCATAAGAGTTGTAGCTATTGAAGTATTCTTTACAACCAGCTAAAGAACACCTCAATCCGATATTTGAAGGGAAAGTTATGGCAATTTTCCCAAAAGCTACTGTTCATTCACTTTGTTTGATCACTGTTCATTCACTTTGTCTGATCACTGTTCATCCACTTTGTCTGATCACTGTTCACTCAGTTTGTTTGGTCACTGTTCATCCACTTTGTCTAATCACTGTTCATCCACTTCGTCTGATCACTGTTCATCCACTTTGTCTTAGTACTGTTCATCTAAGATAAAGCAAAAGTAAGACAAAGTTATTGTTCATCTTCTACCTTATGTTCTATTTTCGAGCCCTTAGAACATAGAATTGGCCTTCGAGGTCTTCATGAAAAATGTAGATCTCGCTGTCTTCTTTCAAATGGTTTAAAAATGAAATCTATCAGACATCTGTAGAGAAAGTTATGGCAATTTTCCCAATCTTGTTTCGTCTGATGACATCACTTCGTCTCAAAAATGACATCATATCGTCTGATCCATTTTTGTCCCCTCAGATGAAAGAATTTGCCTTAGACTTCTTCATAAGAGTTGTAGCTCTTGAAGTTTTCTTTACAACCAGCTAACGAACACCTTAATCCTATATTTGTGGGGAAAGTTATGGAAATTTTCCTAACCTTGTTTTGTTTGATGACATCACTTCGTCTAAAAAATGATATCATATCGTCTAATCCATTTTTGGCCCCCCAAGTGAAAGCATTTGCCTTCGACTTCTTCATAAGAGTTGTAGCTCTTGAAGGTTTCTTTACAACCAACTAAAGAACACCTCAATCCAATATTTTTAGGGAAAGTTATCTCAAATTTCCCAACCTTGTTTTGTCTGATGATATCACTTCGTCTAAAAATGACGTCATATAGTTTGATCCATTTTCGACCCTTTAGATGAAAGAATTTTCCTTCGATCTCTTCATAAGAGTTGTAGCTCTTGAAGTCTTCTTTATAATAAGCTAAGGAACACCTTAATCCGATATTTTTAGGGAACGTTATGGAAATTTTACCATCCTTGTTTCGTCTGATGACATCACTTTGTCTCAAAAATGATGTCATATTGTCTTATCCATTTTCAACCCCTCAGATGAAAGAATTTGCCTTATACTTCTTCATAAGAGTTGTAGCTCTTGAAGTCTTCTTTACAACCAGATAAAGAACACCTCAATCCAATATTTTTAGGGAAAGTTATGGCAATTTTCCCAACCTTATTTTGTCTAATGACATCACTTCGTCTGAAAAATGACGTCATATAGTCTGATCCATTTTCGACCCCTTAGATAAAATAATTTGTCTTCGACTTCTTCATAAGATTTGTAGCTCTTGAAGTCTTCTTTACAACCAGCTAAATAACACCTCAATGCGATATTTATAGGGAAAGTTATGGCAATTTCCCAAAAGTCATTGTTCATTCACTTTGTCTGATCACTGTTCACTCACTTTGTTTGATCACTGTTCATTCACTTTGTCTAATCATTGTTCATCCACTTTGTCTAATCATTGTTCATGCACTTCGTCTGATCATTGTTCATCCACTTTGTCTTAGTACTGTTCATCTAAGAAAAAACAAAAGTAAGACGAAGTTACTATTCATCTTCTAACTTCTATTCTATTTTCGAGCCTTTAAAAGATAGAATTGACCTTCGAGGTCTTCATGAAAGTTGTAGATCTCACTGTCTTCTTTCAGATGGTTCAAAAATGAAATCGATCAGACATCTGTAGGGAAAGTTATGGCAATTTTCCAAACCTTATTTCGTCTGATGACATCACTTTGTCTTAAAAATGACGTCATCTCGTCTGATCCATTTTTGACCCCTCAGATGAAAGAATTTGCCTTAGACTTCTTCATAAGAGTTGTAGCTCTTGAAGTTTTCTTTACAACAGCTAACGAGCACCTCAATCCTATATTTGTAGGGAAAGTTATGGCATATTTCCCAACCTTGTTTTGTCTGATGACATCACTTCATCTCAAAAATGACGTCATATCGTCTGATCTATTTTCAACCCCTCAGGTGAAAGCATTTGCCTTCGACTTCTTCATAAGAGTTGTAGCTCTTGAAGTCTTCTTTACAAACAGCTAAAGAACACCTCAATCCAATATTTGTAGTTAAAGTTATGGCAATTTTCCCAACCTTGTTTCGTCTGATGATACCACTTCGTTTAAAAAATGATGTCATATGGTCTAATCCATTTTTGACCCTTTAGATGAAAGAATTTTCCTTCGCTCTCTCATAATAGTTGTAGCTCTTGAAATCTTCTTTATAACAAGCTAAAGAACACCTTAATATGATATTTTTAGGGAAAGTTATGGTAATTTTACCAATCTTGTTTCGTCTGATGACATCACTTTGTCTAAAAAATGATGTCATATTGTCTGATCCATTTTCAACCCCTCAGATGAAAGAATTTCCCTTTGACTTCTTCATAAGAGTTGTAGCTCTTGAAGTCTTCTTTACAACCAGCTAAAGAACACCTCAATCCGATATTTGTAGGGAAAGTTATGGCAATTTTCCCAACCTTGTTTCGTTTGATGACATCACTTCATCTCAAAAGTGATGTCATATTGTCTGATAAATTTTTGACCCCTCAGATGAAAGAATTTGCCTTCGACTTCTTCATAAGAGTTGTAGCTCTTGAAGTCTTATTTACAACAAGCTAAAGAACACCTCAATCCGATATTTTTAGGGAAAGTTATGACAATTTTCCAAACCTTATTTTGTCTGATGACATCACTTCATCTCAAAAGTGACGTCATATCGTCTGATAAATTTTCGACCCCTCAGATGAAAGAATTTGCCTTCGACTTCTTCATAATAGTTGTAGCTCTTGAAGTTATCTTTCCAATGGTCTAAAAATAAAGACAATCCGACATCTGTAGAAAATGTTATGGCATTCGCACTGAGACATGTACATTACAAGTGAGTGCATAAACGTGTTGGAGTCTTTTGGCCATAACTTCTTCTCTAGATCTTCAAATGACCTTATTCTTGAACCATTGGATTCGTACGATCTTTCTCTACATCTCCTCCAAAAATCGAAGCTATCTGAAATGTATGGAGAGAGATTGAGTGAAAAGAGTGAGACGGGTATAGTGAGTGTGTTCTTCAATAATATAAACTGGTGTTATCTCACTGAACATACTTGAGTATTTTGATGTTTTCTGAATCAGTAGAGGTCGAAATGAGATAATTTTTTATTTTTGGCAAACTGGAGACCTGTAGCTACAAATGGTATGACGAACTTGGAATCTGATTCAGTCTCTGGGATGTTTAAAATTCAGTTGGAAGTTATGCGTACTATACTGTTATGGACAAGAACAGTCCAAAATGTTTGAAATGTATCTTCTGAACAATTGAACCAAATGAAATGATTTTGGTGGCATTAGAAACTTAAGACAGTGGAAGATTTTTCGGAAGAAACCGTTATGTTAGAATGTTCAAGGGTACAGTTGGCAAGACACTTAAGGACAAAAGACTTAAGGCATAAATAGAAGGGCAAATGGGACAATTCTCAATCATTAAAGGCATAATTGGAAGAAGAAGTGTTATCTTGCTTATAAATGAAGAAGAAAAACGTGAATGGGAGGATAAGCAGAAGTGATTTATGAAAATGAGTAAGAAAGAGAAAAAGAGTTAGTGGTTTGAGAGAAAAGGAGAAAGTTGAGCTAGGGCTTAACTCTCCTTAGTCTTCAAGAAAGATTTTAAAGTTGTTGGAGAGGAGAAAAAGGAAGAGGAAGAAAAGAGCTTCCATTTGAGCTAAAGATCTCTTCATTTGGTGAAGAACCAAGGTAAGATCTTTTTGGCTCTTTTGGATTTTTGGAAGGATTCTAGTTTATGGAGTTTAGAAAATGTTTGGGTTTAAATGTTCTAGAATTAATTTTAGTGATTTTTGCATTGTGGGATTTTTTTAAGTGGATTCCTATTGAATGAGATTTGGTTTGTTTTAAGAAACCAAGAGAATCCTACCCAAGAACAAGGGGGAAGACAATCTTGACTTGGAGTTTGCAAGCAAGCTAGGTGGGTAATATATTTATGGTTAATTATGTAATGGGCAATGTGCCTAGGTGTGTACATGTGTTTAAATTGCTAAGCTATGAATGGATATTATGAGATCATGTGAGGTTAAAAAAAGAAATGATGAGAAATTGAGTTATGATATAGAGTAACCAAGTGTTCTTGAAATGTGGGCTTATAAAAAGGGTAAAGATTGAAAGGAGCATTTATATTGATCATGTACAAATGAAGTGTAAGTCTAAGTTCAATTAGACACATCAGAATTCTGAAATGGAAATGAGCTTAATATGTGATTTAGAACACATATACCTGAGATTGTCATTGAGCACACATTGTACATAGTCCATTTATTTAATTGTGAATAAATGACTGCTTATATGTGTGCAATTGTTCATGGGTGTGAAATGGGTGTTTTGCATAAATGGGCTATGCAGGTCAAGTGTCTGCATTTAGGCATTCCCAGACTTTGAAAGCAAATGCTAATCTGGAGCGTACTGTGAGTAGACCTAGATGGTCTCACTTCATTGTTTACTTTATTTGAATTTTGTATACATTGATCTCTGTATGATGAATGTGTATATGAATATGATTAATAGTGTTTGGATTCCGGACAGAAAGTCCGATGATTGTGATGATTGATCTGAATTATTAAAGTACTCATTATATGTGAATAAGATGAACTAAGTGTTTTCGGAATGTGCATTGCATGCAAGATGATAAGTGAATGCTCAACTATATGTTGAATGCCGGAGTACGGTCCGATGATAAGTAAATGTGATCAAATAAGTGCATGCAATGTAAGTGATGCATTCCATCTCATGAATGCATGAAATATAAAGGAGTTGTGATTTGAGTCATTATATGAAGCGCTTCTATGTAGAGCTATGCTCCATGAACTGTTGGGACCCGATCTCGGGACCGAACCCCAACCGGATAAGAACAGAAAATTTACAAAAATCGAAACAAATCGGAAAACAACGAATTGAATCGAATCAAAACGAACGGATCGGAAAGATCGGATAACCAAAATAGCGAAAACAAAAACATAATTGAAATCTGATTAAACTCATCGGAAGCAAAAGGGAAGAACGACGAATCGAATCGGATTAATCAGATACCGAATTGCGAATCGGAAAAGCAATCGAAATCGCAGCAAAGAATCGAAATGATCGGGTTTGATTCGAATCGAAAAATCGGAGCAAACAAACAGAAGCAAAAACATAATCGAAATAGAAGAATCAAATTGACGAAATCACGGAAAACGAAAAGCGAACCAAACGAATTGTCCGACATCCGGGTAACGAATATTTCAAAAAAAAAACCTCGCGTTGGAACCCTAAGCCTAATCCAAATCCGAAATCGGTATAATTTTTTTCTTTTTCTTATTTTTTTCATTCTTTTCTTTCTCAGATTATTCAATCTTATGCAAAAACAAAACTAATCCATATTCAATTTCCCGATCAAATTTTCCATTTGGAAAATCATCCATTCGAATCCCAATTTCCTTTGCCATAATATTTCATAATCTCAAATTACTAGATTTCTCTTAATCATGCCTATCTTAAACTCATCTTTAAAACTCTTATTCTAATTTTCCATTGCCATAAAATCAATCACATATATCTTATTCCCAAACAAGCCATACACAATTAACAAAATTTCGGCAGCATAACGACTGCATTTTCATAAACTAAAAAATTTCTATAAATAAAAAAACACACTTCTAAAATTTCCCAAACAAACTCCAAATCATCGGACCTCCTGTCCGAAAATCCAAACACAAACAAACACAATTCTATACCTAACACTTCAATAATTCGCAATCATATTCCATACTCAGAATCAATCCCATCATATATCATAACCATACACAATACACAAACTCAGTTCCATACATAATTCACCATGCTAGTTCATATACAAATCCATACATCAATTTCATACTCCAATAGCAACAAAAGTGGCATTTTCAAGCCACGATACAAAACCAAATACCAAAATCCAAATTATA
>JANVCL010016244.1:0-10802 GCA_026546855.1 Erythroxylum incrassatum
CAGTTATCGTGTATTCCTTACAGAAATCTATAGCAAATACATATATTTTTCCTTACTTGTTTTCGGGATTCTAACACATATCCAGTAACAAGTTCACCGGAAAAGTTCCCAGTTTGTCAAGGTTGACCAAGCTGCGGGAACTAGAAATAGATGATAACATGCTTGGAAATGGTGAAGACAATGACTTGAATTTCCTGTATACCTTAGCCAATCAAACTAATCTGCAACTTGTGGTTATTAGTGACAACAATTTTGGAGGAGAGTTACCTGAATTATTAAGCAACTTCTCAACGGAGCTAAGAAAAATAGGTTTCGGACGAAATCAGATCCGTGGAACTATACCAGCTGAGATTGGAAATCTGGTCAACCTTGTTGCTTTGGGTTTAGAGACAAATCAGTTGACAGGCATCATACCAAGTTCAATAGTTAAATTGCAAAGTTTGAGTGATTTCTTTCTCAATGGAAACAAACTTTCAGGGACGATCCCATCTTATATAGGGAATATGACTTCACTAGAAATAGTAAACTTGAGGTTAAATCATTTGCAGGGAAGCATTCCATCTAGTCTTGGCAATTGCAAACATTTACTATCTGTGGCTCTATCTCAAAATCAAAACAATCTAACCGGTCGCATGCCCAAAGAAATGTTTAGCATTTCGTCCTTAGCGTTGTATTTAGTTCTTGCTGAAAATGAATTGACAGGTTCTCTACCCAATGAAGTGGGCCAGTTGGTGAATCTCGGAGTCCTTGATGTTTCCACAAATAAGTTATCTGGTGAAATTCCAGGAAGTCTTGGCAATTGTGAAGTTCTAGAAAATTTGTACTTGGAGGAGAACTTTTTTCAAGGGATCATCCCTAGCTCTTTGAGTTCTTTGAGATCAATATCTTATCTTGATCTCTCATATAACAACTTGAGCGGTCAAATTCCCAACTATCTCTCAGACCTCAAGTTGGAGTATTTGGATTTGTCTTACAATGAACTTGAAGGTGAGGTTCCTGTACAAGGAGTCTTTAAGAATGCAAGTGCCACTTCGATCAAGGGAAACAAGCAACTCTGTGGAGGAATACCTGAATTCAACCTACCAAGATGCTCTGCCACAACCACAGCAAAGTCAAAATCTTCTTCCAAGTTGAAGTTAATAGCCGCAATCACTTTTGGGATTCTCGGAGCAATCATTTTGACCTCTGTTTTACTTTTCTGTTATTTGCAGAAGAAGACAGGAAAAAATAGGCCAATTTCTCAACCATCATTCATTGTCTCTTTTCTGCAAGTGACATATGAAGATCTACTTACGGCAACCAATAGGTTCTCTTCCGAAACTTTGATTGGTACGGGCAGTTTTGGATCAGTGTACCGAGGAGTTCTTGAACCAGATGGAGTTGTTGTAGCAGTGAAGGTACTCAATCTTCTCCGCCCTGGAGCTTCCAAAAGTTTCATGGCCGAGTGTGAAGCCCTGAAGAACGTCAGGCATCGAAACCTTGTCAAAATATTAACTGTATGTTCGAGTATTGATTTCCAGGGAATAGATTTTAAAGCTCTGGTATACGAGTTTATGGTGAAAGGGAATTTAGAAATGTGGTTGCACCCTGCTGATCAGCTAACGAGGTTAAACCTTTACCAGAGGCTAAGCATAGCAATTGATGTGGCCAGTGCCCTTGACTATTTACATAATCATAGTCAAATGTGCATTATTCACTGTGATCTGAAGCCAAGCAACATTCTTTTGGATGGAGATATGATAGCTCATGTTGGAGATTTTGGATTAGCAAGATTCGTGTCAGAAGATTCTGACCAGTTAGTCTCAGACAAATCAAACCAGAGCAGCTCCATTGGAATTAAAGGCACCGTAGGATATGCACCCCCAGGTAAAATGTACGTTGATGTTCCTTGATATTTTATTTTGTTCTATATTAAAGGAACATTCGTTTTTTGAACTGCAGAATATGGAATGGGCGGTGAGGTGACAACTTATGGCGATGTGTACAGCTATGGAGTTATGTTGTTGGAGATGTTTACGGGCAAGAGGCCTACGGATGCCATGTTTAAAGATGAACTGAACCTTCATAACTTTGCTCAAATGGCTTTGCCTGTCAGAGTGATGGAAGTTGTTGATCCAATGCTTCTACAAGACGAGCATGAAGCTGAGAGTACAAACTCACGAACCGTCGAGTGTTTAACATCAATTCTCAAAGTTGGGTTGGCTTGTTCTGCAGAATTCCCTAGAGAGCGGATAGATATTAGCAGTGCAGCTGCTGAATTGCGACGAATCAGGGATAGTCTTGAAAGAACTGGACTAAGGAACACAGGAACCCACAGGGCAAGAAGGGAGTAAGAGAAGAAACCACAATATCAAAGACCTCAGTTCTCTCTGTTATTGCCCTGTTGGTTATTTGGGTAGAATTTCCATAACAGAAAATACTGTCAAATACACAATTCTATTAATAAGTTCTTAACTCACAAAGTGGTATAATGGTGATTATTTTTGATGTACAAGATCCATCAAAATATAAGTACAAGGCATACTTTGAATCACACAAATACTACTAATTTACGGCAAACTTCTACTCTCACAATATTTTGCTTGAACGCTTCTAGCTCTAGCTCACACTCACAATTTTTGGATCACTTGCACGAAGTCCTAATACATCTATTTATACTAGTTTGCAAACAATTTCAAACTTAACTTGGCTATCTTTAGGCTACGAGTCTAACTTTCCATCACACAAAGTAATAGCCATAGGATAATTATTTTTTATTTTTAAGTTTTAACACTCCCCCTCAATTATCCCTTTTTGATTTCTTTTCCAGATATCATGCCAAGCTGACTTTGAAACTTTTCAAACTTTGCTCTATTGAAACCTTTAGTAATAAAAATGTTTGCAATTTGATCTTCTGTGCTGATTTTCTCTATCTTAAATTCGTCTTGTAGGACTTTTTCCTATACATGATGATAAAGTATTTCCACGTGTTTTGTTCTTGCATGAAACATTGGTTTTCAGCTAATCGTATAGCTGATTGGCTGCCACAGTGCAGTGGTACTACATAATTTTAAGTTGCCTCAACCATGTACTTTCTTGAGTTGCCATTGCGGCTACTATGTATTCTGCTTCAGTGGTAGACAACGAGAAAGTTGGTTGTCTCTTGCTACACCAAGAGACTGCTCCTGAACCAAGGTTGAACACATAACCTGTATTTGAACGACGAATGTCAGGGTCTCCTGCAACATCACAATAGCCAGAAACTTTACACTCTCTCTCTTCGATACAATATGCCATAGTCAATTGTACCTTTTACATAACTTAAGATTCTTCGAACTGCTTCCAAATGCGTCTTCTTTGGATTCTGCATGAATCTACTAACCACTCCAACAACAAAGTCAATATCGGGTCGGGACAAAGTTAGATAGATTAAACTACCTACCAACTTTCGATACATTATTGGATCTTCTAGATCTTTGCCTTCTATTGAGCAAAGTCTAGCATTAACCTCCATTGGTGTCGATACAGGTTTGTAGTTGAGCATCCCAAATTTATGCAGTAGGTCTTTTGCCTACTTATGTTGACACAGAAATAAGACTTCTCTTATATGATCAAATTCTAGCCCAAGGCAGTGTTTGAGCTCTCTTAACTCCATCTGGAAGTAGATTGACAAGTTCTTTTTTATTCAAAGAATTTCTTCTTTATCATCCCCAGTGATAATGAGATCATCTACATATACTAGCACTGCTACCATCTTTTCATCTTAAACTCTGACAAATAGGCTTAAGTCTGATGGAGCCATAGAATATTCGCATCTAACCAAGAATTTTGTTATCTTCCTATACCATACTCTCGAGGCTTGTTTTAACCTATACAAAACCTTTTTCAACTTGCACATAAATTGTGGACAAGCTTTATTCTCAAACCCTTGTGGTTGATTTATATAGATTTCTCGGTCTAGTTTGTCATGCAGAAAAGCATTTTTCACATCCATTTGCCATAACTTCCATGACTTGCTAGCTGCCAATGTTAGCAAAACACATACAGTGGTGATTTTTGCCATTAGACTAAAAGTTTCATCATAGTCCAGTCCATATTGTTGTGAAAAAACCTCGAGCAACAAGCTGAGCTTTGTATCTTTCAATTGAACCAGCTAGTCAGGTCTTCAACTTGTAAACCCATTTGTATGATATAGGTTTTACAACCTTAGGTTTTGTCACTAAATCCCATATCTCATTTTGATTCATTGCTTGGATTCATCTTCCATGGCTAATTTGCATGTCTTACTTTTAGATGCTTTTTCGTAAGTCGCTGGTTCTTTCATTGTAGAATCTTTAACTAGAGCTGCATTAACATATCTAGGATTTGACTTTCTCAGTCTAGTTGATCTTCGTATAGTTTGTTGAGGAGCTTCTTCTATTTCAAATCCTCCATCTAGTTTGGCCTTTCTACTTTATGAACCTCCTGATGCACCCCTGTTTGCGCTGGATTTTTCTCTTTTGGTGAACTAAAAGTGCCTTCACTACTATCTTCAATTTCCAAAGCCACTTCTTTATCTTCATTACTTTGTTGAGCATTTTCAACATTTGACTAATCCTCTATTTCTTTTAGCTTTTCTTCAATCTCCTTTGAATATGGTAATAGGACTGCTTACGGTGACCACCACGATGATGCTTCATCAAATACGACATTTTTGACACATAGTAATGTCACGTTTTTGGTTCACAACATCTCCAACCTTTCCTCTAACCATCATATCCAACAAAGATGCATCAAACAACCTTCTTGTTAAACTTCCAATATAGATTATCCGATATGAATACATAACATACACAATCAAATACACGAAAGTGACTAACCACTAACTTGATCTTCCATAACTTCTTGAATGGAGACACAAATCCCAATGATGCTTGAGGCAATCTATTAATTACATGATCAGTTGTCATTATACATTCAGTTCATAATTGTGGTGGCACATTTTTGGCATGCAACATGATTCTAGATATCTTTGAAAGATATCTATTCTTCCTTTTGGCAACACCATTCTGCTGTGGTGTGCCTTGACAAGTCAGCTATCATTTTATCTTACATTCTTGCAAGAACTGTGCAAACTCTGCTGATGTGTATTCTTCTCCATTATCTGTGTGAAGGCATTGTAGTTTGTTGACTAATTCCTTTTCAAACCTCTCCTTAAATTCTTTGAATTTGCTTAAAGCTTCTGACTTCTCTTTTAGAAAGTCGACCTATACATATCTAGAAAAATCATCAATGAAGGTTATCATGTATCAAAAACCACTTATTGATGATTGTTTTACTGCGCAAACACATCTGAGTGAACTAGCTCTAGTGGTACTTTAGCTTTGAACTTAGACTCTTCATATGGCAATTGATGGGCTTTATCATACTGACATCCTGCACACACCGTGTCTTCTCAAACTTTAAGTTGAGGAAGCCCTTTGATCATTGACTGCTTCATCATCGTCTTTAGCTTGTGATAGCTGACATGACCTAGTTAAGCAAGCCAAAGATCAGTTGTCTCATTCTTTCTTGTTTTATCCAGATATGCTGCTTAAGTATTCATCATATATATGGACTGGAGCTATTTGCCTTACATGATCGGCTCACTCATGATCTTCACACTTCGGTACACCTTGACATCATCTAGACCAAATACCACAAAGTTACGAGAAGATGACAACTGGGATATTGACAACAAATTCTTCTTCATTCCAAATGCATAATAAACTTTTGGTAGTTATACTTGGTGTGAGCTGAATCAAGGTACAATTATTGTTTCACCAATATGAGTGATCAACATTTTATAGTTGTTAGAAGTCGCCACAACTCTTCTTCCCTTGTATTCTGACATGTTCAAAAGCTTGTTGCTATCGCTAGTCATATGATTGGAACTCCCGGAGTCAACAATCTAATCATTCTTGTAGTTTGATAAAACTACAAGAGCTTATGTTTCTTGCAGCTTTGAGAGGACACTTTCCTCCTCTTCAACTTTTAGTTCTCCTTCTACTGCTTCGTAGGCATGAAGATCCCATTCATCCTCACTATCATTCTGGGTTGAAGTCGCATCATTGCCTTCAGCCCACTTATGCCAACAATCTTGAGTAACATGGCCCTTCTTACCACAATTATAGCATTCATCATTTTTCTTCTGATGTTGCTTATCATCTCGTTTATTGTTACACTTGCCTTATCTTGCTCCCATCTGCTTGAAGCTTCTACTTTGATGGTTCTTTGGCCCTCCAGTGGACTTTTCCTCCTTTTCTTTCTCTTTAAAATTTCTTTTGTTGGTTTAGAGAGCTTTACCTTCATCTTTGAATGTAACTCCGGACATTTGTTTAGTTGGTGCTTCTTCATTATCTAAAAAATTTTCCAACTCTGAACTTAAGCCCATCCACTAGTAGCAATGAAAAAGGCATTATATTCTGATCACAGACCATGAAGAATATTTCTCCTTATCCTCGTTGCAATAATTGCATTTTCTGGATCCAGTTTGGAGATCTCAAAACATACTGCCTTTACTTTATTAAAGTATTGGCTGATTCTCATGTCCCGTTGTGAGAGAGTTCAAAGCTCATTCTTAAGCCTATGCATGTAACGCCCTAATACCCCCTAAGATGATACGGGGGCGCCACACAAATAACAAAACATATATACAAAACCGAGACAAATCCAAGCGAGATGGAACATTTCATACATGCATTTCAAAATCTCAAGTCAACCATACAGTACTTAACATATCATTCATACTGTGCCTATCATATTATATACCATAAATTGAAAGACCAACATGTATTAAGGTTATTACAAACCTTCAATCAAATTGACAAGTCATACATATCAGATACAAGCCGAAAATAAACTAAGAATACTTTTTTCTCAAAACAAGACTCAAACTCTATTGGCCATTGCGGTAGACTTATCCCAGTCTTTATAATCTTTGCTCTGAACCTACAAGGGGCAAATCCACCGTGCTAAGCATATAGCTTAGTGAATAATAACTAATCTATACATGAAGTGACAATTCATCATACAGAATCATATAACAGCATAAGCATGTATTAAAAGATTGCCTAACATTAAATCAGACATAATACATTTCAGAACAGATTTTTATACTTATTAGAACTGAATATCACAAGAGGGTATAAACCTTTTAGAATCATAATACAATTTTTTTTGTTTATGTTAGAATCAAACATATATCAGATTACAAAATCAGAGGACTACAAATCCATTTACAGAGGCGGGTAATGGGACTTATACAGGAGAGACCAAAGTCTCGACACTGAAGTGTCTAGGAGAGACCGAAGTCTCGACGCCGAAGTGTCACAGGAGCAGCTGCAGACCCTTCTAGGCATGCCTATTAACCCACAACTAGGACTTAACAATTTTAAAATAAAACAAGGTCATTTCAGACATTTCATATGCAAAGCACTTAGTCAATCATATTCACATGCAAGTAGCAATTCCAATGATGTTACATACAACGAACGCCTCGGACAATCATTATCCGGAGCTCAGAACACAATCAGCATAAATCAAATTCAACAAACAGAACAAAGTAAGGTAAGTAGCACTTCAATATCACATTCATCAATCAATACCTCAGACCTTCATGTCCGAAATCAGTACACATTCATCAATATCAATGTCAATTCAATAATAAACAAGACAAATCACGGTAAGATTATCTTGGGTTACTCACAAAAGTTATTATCTAAATTAATTATAATTGCTCCCGTTTGCTTATTGCCTTGAAGTCCCAGCAATATCTGGAAGTAGTTGTTCTATGCGTTCCTCTAAAACATTTAACACATATATAAATCACTATTGTGCATGATTAAGACTTCATTAATGTATACTGAATATGTATAATGCATGTTCATGACAATTCCGGGTATCTTATTGTAATTTTCATCATCAAACCGATCAGATATCAAAGCCCTCATTAATAACATTTGGTACTTATAATTTGGACCAAAATAAAAAAATGTGAAATCAATTTCATAACCTAAGTGACCGCTTCAGATTTTCTACCCATATGATTTCGGGTCAATTTTGCATAATTAATCTGGTAGGGTAAATGACAAAATTAGGCAACACTTCCTTTTAGAAAACTTTTCTATAGTGTCTCAAGTTTCTAATGACTCCAAAATAATCTAATTTGATTCAGTATTCAAAGAGTTATGCATAAAATACCACAGACCGTACACATTTGAACTTTTAGCTAGTACATGATCATACCCTCTATTTTCACAACTCATATCTTTCAGCTCAGATATCCAAAAATTACAAACTTTATACCAAATTAAAGCTAATAGAATAAGCTATAAATTTAGTGAAGACACCTTAGTCTAATTCGGCCTATATCAATGCAGTTTATTCAACAAATAAAGAATATGATTTCTGTCCCTAACAGTGCTTCAGCTTAGGCTACAACTCACTTACATGCCAATTTTGAAAATCTTAGAGACAGAATTAAAAGTCGACTTCTTCAAAAAAGTTGTATAAATATGTCTCTAGTTTAATATGAATTAAAAATAAACTCATTCAGAAATCTACAACTTAAGTTATAATTAGAAGACCGAAGCATGATCATGAAACTTTTCCAACTCATATCATTCCAACAGACTTCCACACTTTTATCCTATCAATCACTTTCAAATCAATTCAAATAACTCTAAATTTTTATGGAGAGAAAGAAAAATTTCTTAGGAATCATTGATCCAAGTTTCAAGTTATTTGGAGTTCGGATGAAAAAGTTATAGGCAAAAGACTGAGGGTTGGTCAATGAAAAACTCTAGTTTTTAATTACATTTCAAATACTAACATCAAACATGCAATTCACACCATATTTGCATCTTCTTCCTCCACCCACACATGCATCAACACCATTTACATATCCAGCACTCCCCAAGCACGAAAATGTACTCCATTTACACATACATCCTGTTACAAACATTAAAATCTCAGCAGAAATCATTTACACTATCATAAAACTTAATTGATTAAGTTTTTCTCTCTTCAGAAATTTTCTAGAACTTAGGAGAGCAAACAACTAGTTTCGGTGATGGATAAATAGGGGATTTTATGCAACAATTAAAACCTCTAATGACAGAAAACTTCACAAGGTATAACCTTAACAGATTATCCAAAAGCCAATGTTCATAAGTGAGCAAGATGGTGTCTTTGGTGATAAACAACAAAGAGAAACTTTTGTGAAGAAAAAGACTTTTGGTGAAAGCAAGGAGAGGGCTATAGAAACATTTCTCCTAATGTCTAGGTGTCTTTCTTTAAGGCTTGACACATGTCACTCTTGCATGTAGCCCATTTGTCATCAATGTAAGGTTACCACTTGTTGCTTAGTAATTTGTCCAAATGTCACACATTCATTGATCCATTTGTCACTCCATAATTGACTCATAAATCAATATTTTTCTAAAATTCACCAAAAATTCCAAAATAATAATATGACTCTCTAAATAAATTTTCATCTAAAAAATAATTCACCAAAAATTTCAAAATATCCAAAATATACCAAAATTTCCAAATCGTAATTAATACACTCCAATTTAATCCACAATTTCCACTTATAAATCAAATTTACCCAAAAATGTCAATAAATGCATGTACAATTATTTGTATAAGTCAAAGTTCATAAGCATATATTAGCGAATTCTCAATTATGCAAAGCATATGATGTACTGTAAATTCCTAAATTTTCTAACCCCTAACATGGGGTGTTACACTCACTTTCAATTTTGTTACTTTGTTGTGACGGAGTACCTATAACTGTCTCGTATCCATTGTGGATATCGGGCTCATTAATAACTGTCTCGTATTCGTTGGGGATACTGGGCTCATTTTACATAGTGAGCCTTTAGCTCTTAATCACTTTCTGAGCTCTAGACTATTTTTCACATTCTGAACTTTAAGTTCTTTTCTGGTGGCTACTCCGGTCACAACTGCCTTTATATTTCATGCATTCATATAATGAAATGCATCAATCACATATGATCATTTATTCACTTTCACATATCATCTAACCTTAGTCCAGCATTCAACATTAAGATTGAGAATCACTTTTTCTTTCATATGCAGATGTTTAACAATCAAATCATGCATCCCTTATTTCATCAAATTCACATACAAGTAGCATTTTGATATCTTAACATTTAGCAAACTCCTCAGACATTCAAAGTCTGGAATCAGTATACTCACACCACATTCATAATCATTCAATACGTAATACAGACAAAACAATCAATAAAGTAAAACCATCTAGGTCTACTCACAGTACGCTCCAGATTAGCATTTGCTTCCAATTCTGAAAACATCTGAATGCGGATTTTATCCTACATATCCAAAATAATGCAATACACACGTTGCACACACATTAATAATTTCACAATTATAAGTATTCGTTTATGCACAAATATGGAATATGTACAATGCATGCGCAATGATAATCCTGGGTATCTTTCCATTATTCTCATCACATTATCAATCATATTTCAAAACTCACCTAAGTATAATTTGTACTTAGGTTTACAACTCAATAAAACCACTAGAATCAAAATTCATAATTCACTTACTCGCCATTTCATTTCTAACATTATTAGCTCTCACAGTATCCAAATCTCATTCACTTTTATTTAACCCATTACTCATTTCCTTTGAATCACAACTACAATCATATGAATCTCTTCATTTCCATTATACACATGTCTTTGGTACTTTGATACCAACAATTCATTCACTAATGTTATTTTAACATTATATGATTATACAATATCCAAACT
>JANVCL010016289.1:0-10801 GCA_026546855.1 Erythroxylum incrassatum
TGAGTTCGCAAAACTCACCCAAAATTTGCAATTATTTTTCAGGCTTTGAAGAGTACCCCGTTAGACAAACGGGAGTACGCCTACTGCACGCAAGTCAGAGATAGAGGTCGGGATCAGTCCACGTCTACATTAGAGTCATCTTACTATTATACACAATTATGTATTCCGCATTTTCTGGAGAATAGTGCTGTAGTTATAGTGAGCCCAAATGGGCTATTGAAATGTTATTGACTGTAATGTAATCACTAAAATATTTATGTATGGTTATGGATTTGTGTATATTAAATGGTTATTCTAAATACTGTTGAGGGTCTTGTTATCATTGAAATGTTTACAAATGGAAGTGGACCCAACTTGGTTTTTGGTTTATGAGCTTTTGAGTGTTTAAAAAAAGATTTATACTAAGTTTTGACTGAGTGATGTAGCACGCCACCCTTGCGGGTCACGGGCTCAGATATCACCATCGATGTCGGGTTCGGGTCACGCCGGAGTGGGGTGTTACAGGCTCAATGTTTAATGAGCCTTGTATCTCCTAAGTGGATAAGGGAAAGTTATCAATGAGCCCTGTATGGGACAGTTTAGGCACTCGGTCACAACAAAGTAACAAATGGAAAGTGGGTCTCAAATGCATGTGCATAATATGAATGATTAAATTGTATTGGATGTGAAGTGTGAAATTGAATGTGAAATGTGACATGATGTGAATGTGAATTATGTGTTACGTGACTGTGTGAGCCATCAATGATGGTCACTCACTGAGTTCGCAAAACTCACCAAAAATTTGCAATTACTTTTTAGGACTCAGAAGCATACCCCGTTAGGCAACGGGATTATACTTACTGCATGCAAGGGAAAGATAAAGGTTGGGATCAGTTCGCGTCTGTATTAGGATTTTCCTATTTTTGTATAGTTTATATTCTGCAATTTCTGTACAATATGTATTTGAATATTTCTGTCTGTAATAAGTGGTGAAATATGGGAATTCTTTTGTAAATGAGATTGATCAAATACGAATATTTCTGTTTTGTAATAACTTTCCCAATTGGAAATGTTTGTAAGTGTTTTGTTTATGAAATGAGCCCAAACGACCCAAAGTGGAATGGTTTGTAATTGATTATGAAGTGTACTAATATTATGATTATAAGTGTTTTGTCTCAATAATGGGCCCAAGTGGGAAGTGAAATTTTAATGAGTTGTGTACTGGATGTTACGCGTAACTGAAAATTTTTATGAATGAAATTGGGCTCCAATTAACTATTGAAACTCTATTTATTTCATTGTGAGTTGTGTCGAATATCACTCAGGATTTCAGGTACGTGCCTTGCGGGGAGTGGGGTACTACCCAAAATTTGCGGGAAATACAATTCAGTACGAAAATAAAGAAATACAATGCAGACACGAACTGATCCCGACCTCTACTCTCACTTGTATGCAGTAGGTATACTCTCGTTGCCTAATGGGGTATTCTTATGGTCCTGAAAAATACTTGCAAATTTTAGATGAGTTTTGGGAACTCAGTGAGTGACCATCATCGATGGCTCATCCAGCCATATAATACATAATTCACATTCACAACATTTCACATTACACGTTCAATACACTTTAATCATTCATGTTATGCATATGCAATACACATGAGACCCACTTTTCATTTGTTAACTTGTGATCGAGTGCCTAAACTATCTCGTATCCATTGGATATCGAGCTCATTACTAACTATCCCATATCCGATGGAGATAGGGCTCATTTTACATAGTAAGCCTTAAGCTCTTAATTACTTTCTAAGCTCGAGGCTCATTTCACACTTTAAGCTTTAAGCTCTGATCGGTGGTTACACCGATCACAACTGTCATTATATTTTATGCATTCATGAAATGGAATGCATTAATCACATTTACATGTTCCCATTAAATCACATTCCCATATCATCGAATCTTAGTCCAGCATTTAACATTAAAGTTGAGAATCACATTTTCACTTACATGCAAATACACCTTCAGAACGCAATTAACAATCAAATTATATGCAATGAGTTTATCTCATTCATATACAAGCAGCACTTCAATATCTCAATCAAGCACCACAATTATTGGACCTTCTGTCCGGAAACCAACATAAAAATCACATTCGTATATTCAGTCCATAGTCAATCAATACAAAAATTCAAAATAGAACAAACAATGAAATGAGATCATCTCGGTCTACTCACAGTGCCATCCAGATTAGCATTTGCTTCTAAATTTTGGAAACGCCTGAATACAGGCTTTTAATTTGCACAACCCATTTATACAAAACACACATTGCACACACATTAATAATTTTGTACAATTATAGGCATTCATTTATGCACATGTGTGTATATGGAATATGTACGATGCATGTTCATGGCAATCCCAGGTATATTATCAAATTTCACACTTTATCACATTATCAATTTTTCGCATCGATTGTTTTTATAATAACTCATTTCTCATTCATTTCCACTAAATAAACTTTACTTCTCTTTTTGAATCATAACTTTAATCATATGGACCACTTCATCTCCATTAAACTCATGTCTTTGGTACTTTAATGCCAACAATTCACTCATTAATGTTATTCCATCATTACATGATCACACAATATCAAAACTCTCATTTCTTTTTATAAATTTTCCAAAATTCCAGACTTTCAGGTATACTATTTACATTCAATTAGAAAATGAAAATGAGGTAATTTGGTCATAATCTCTTCTGGAAAAGTGTTTTTCTATGTCTTATGTCTCAATTTCCACCAAAATTACTTAATTCGGTTTAGTAATTTGGAAGATATGCCTCAAACATTATCGGATTGTTCATGTCCAAAAATAGTATATTATGCACAACTTCCATCCAGAAATTCAATATCGTAGAGACTGAATCCAAATTTGACTTCTTCATATGATTTGTATCCCTATATCTCTAGTTTACATCAAATCAAAACTCATCTCATTTGGAATCTTATAGATCCAGATACAATCAAAATACTAAAGGGTGTTCAGTAAGAAAATCCTATTTCACGGTTCCAACAGATTCCACATTTTGATTTGGTCCATTTTTTTCAATTTGAGCTGGAATTCTACCAAGTTTTGTTGAAAGGTAGAAACATATGTTTGGAATCTATTGGTTCAACAATCAAGTCATTTGGAGGTCTAGAGAAGAAGTTATGGTCAAAATAAGGAAGGCTGTTAAACAAAATAGAAAATCTCAAATGCACTATCGTGCTTAAGCACGACGGTGCAAATTCCTCTTCATCACCAAAGTCGCCGTCATGCTTATGCACAATGGTGCATTTTCACTTTACACAAAAGTCACCATTGTGCTTATGCACGATGGTGCATTTTCCCCTTAAGCATAAAAGTCACCGTCGTGCATATTTCTTCTTCTTTAACGAATCTTAACTTCAAACCTTCATAACTTTTGATCTAGAACTCCAAAAATTGCAAGCTTTATATCAATAGAAAGCTAAAAGAATGATATAAAACTTTTATGAAGACCAATTTATCAAAATCTTCCTAGAACAATAAAGTTTAATCAAGGAAACTCATATCAAACTTTTACCTCTCTTTATCTTTCCTTTTCAAAATAAACCTTCAGGTCCATCTTTCATGGTCATTATAACAATGAAACTGAAGGATTTAGGCCAAACATTCTTCTAAAAGATTATTTCTCTATGTTGTAACTTTCAAATGAAACCAATTTCATGCAATTTTGTTCGATATTCTGGAAGTTATGCTAAAACCACTCCATACTATTCCAAACCATGATAGAATCCACAAACTCAACTTCAAGCTAAATATTGAAACCCTTAGAGACAGAATTCAATTTCGATTTCTTCATGAAAAATATAGCCATTTTTCTGTAGTTTAATTGGAACTTAAAATCATCCCATTTAGAAATGTACAAATCAAGATATGGCTAAAATACAGATGCATCTTCAGTGGAAACACTGCATCTGTACATGTCCAGCACACTTCAACAATATTCATCTCTAACTCTAAATCATCTCTACATCAATTTATGAATCATTCATCATCATACTCGTAAAAGCAAGACATCAATGTATTTATTTTCTTTTTGCACATTCCAACATACCTACATCACCATTTTATGCCCATTTAACCTCTGGGTATCATTAAATATGCTTCCTTCAACGAATCAAGAAAGTTTATGTTTATACCTGCTTGTTTAGCTTAATTTTTCTTCATATCACTAAGAAAACCCTAGCTCCTATGACATACACGATATTTACCTTTTTAAGGTGGAGTATATTAGGTCTTTTAGCAATAAGAAGAAGGAGACAATAAATCTTGAAGAAGAAAGGTGAAAGAGTTGAACAAACATCAACATAAGACGGTAAGGGTGGGATGTCGTGAGTGAAGAAGAAAGTAAATGAAGAAGATGAAGGAATAAAGCTAACGAGAACAAGAGACAATAGCAAGTGAAAGACCAATGAATAATGTGATTTAAAACAAGTGACGTGGCAAGTGACACTTTATCACGGTCCTCTTGTGGTCTTTTAATCCATTTGTCTCCCATTTTCAACCCAATTTTAATTGGCACTTGTCAATAAATTCCAACGTCACATATTAAAATTTTTACCACCATCTGACATTTATTTCTACCACTATTCATCAATTATTCTGCCATTTGCCATTTTTTCCTAGTCCAATATACCCTTAAAATTTTCAGAAATTTCCTAAATTTCACCAAAAATTCTAAATCAGTAAATATACACCCTAATTAAATTTTCAACACAACTAAACCCCAATTCTCAATAATATCACATTACAATTCAATTATACCCAGAATGTTAATGAATGCATGTACAATCATTTTAATGTGTGTAAAAATTCAAATTCACATGTGTGTATGCTAACAATATGTATGAGCATAAAAATGCATTTTTTTAATCTCTCATTGATCTCACATGTATCAGATTTTAGGATTCTAACCCTTAGGATAGGAACGGGATGTTACATGTCTCCTCTCCTTAACAAATTTAGTCCTCGAAATTCTAATTTGCTTAATCAAAAAAACAGGGGTATTGTTTCTTCATATACTCCTCCATTTCCAATTTAACTTCATCACTCGAATAATCTCTTCCAAATGACCTTAGTCCATAGACTCAATAGGTATTTCAATCACTTATTTAGTCCTTCACTATCTTAACTAGTTTTTCAATATATCTCAGATTACCCACAATTTCACTTCTGGTATCAATAGCACATATATCATATTATAATGATATTTCCTTAACATATCCATGTAACACTGTGTAAATCTGAAGCATCTTTCATTAGCAATACTAATAATAATTCCGTACAGATCATTTCATATCAGACTTAGCTTATCCTTTTTCCTAACTTGAGCACACCTTGGCAAGGTAATACTCCACGAAACAATTCATCTTTTACTTAATAATTCACATCTCTTCAATTTTAATACACTCCACTCTTATGTCTATCACACTATATTCCATAACTTCGATGTTGATCCACCAAATTCATCTATCTTTCATAAGCCACTTTACTTTTATTACATATATTTCAGTTATCATCAACATCTCCCATCTATTATGGTCTTTAACTATTTTAAGCCTCATTCAATGTAAGGACGGACGACTTTTTTTGTCGTATTATGCCTCATATAATATTCTAATGATATCACTATGATAATTATTGTTATGTTTCAAGTCACTTAAAACTCTACATTGATTTCATGTTCCTATAGACTCCAACAGTTAAGACTGTTACCAACTTATATATGTAATGACTTATTTCTACATCCTTAGCCGTCAAATGCTATTTCGGTTTATTCCTAAGGATGTGTATCATAAGTTGTTATTTATGCTTATCTAACAATCTCTTTACTCAATCATCTTTACTTTTTATTTCAATCACAAAATATCATTCTTCCAATTCAAACTCAAAAATTCATATTCATTTTCAATTTCCTCACTAAGATTCACAATTTCTGAATCCTCAATTTGGGCTTTGTTAATCTATTCCTGCGGAATTAATCTTAAATTTCAATAGCTAATAGTACTTAGATTTGTCCAAAATTCAACTCGAATGCTTTTTATTGAACTTGAATTGATAATCTCAATATCTAAATTTATGATACACTGCTATTGAATTCTCTGTTCAATGCATCAGATACACACTAGCATACTGGGATAGTACTCATTTGTACCATTAAAATCTTTCAATGCTTTTATCCATTGTCTCAGTCTCGTATTTAATTTTTTTCAAACTTAATAATTAGCACAACCTTTACTTATCTGTATATTCATAGATATCCAAATTGTTTCTGTACCTATACTGTCTCCAAGCTTTCAATGCAATTACTATTGCAGCAAGTTTCAAATCATGTATCAAAACTCAGCTCCTGAGGCTTTAATTGTCCCTATGTACACAAAATCACTTCATAATATTGCAACAGATTGCATCTTAATCTCTAATGGGAAACTTCGTTATATATTGCATAATCTCCAAATTGAAGGTGTTATAAATCCTTAAAAATTCAAGATGTTATTTTTACTATTCGAACACACTTAAAATATCATCTATGATTAGAGACGTTAATTGATGCAATTTTTCTTAAATCACTTTAACCTTCAATATCGTAATATTGTCGGGGCATTGTTAACTCCAACAGATATAACCCAAGACTCTTTGTGCACATGATTTGTTCTCATAATTCTTTAAGTATCTAATTCTTCAAACAAGGTAATATTTTCTCAAGTTATTTTTAGTTTCCCAAATAACTCCCTTTCTCGAATGATTTTATCAATTCATTCAATTTTTTGTGTTGGTAACACATTAATTAAATCTAATTTGTATTTCTTATACTTAATGTCACCTCAAATTCAAGAATCTATGACTTAGTTGGATACTTTACATCAACAAAAAGCATACACTCTCAGTAGCATTTTCTCCCTCTTATGTTTGAGTCTCCGTTATGGATATGACTCCAATATTCACTTTTAACTCATTAATTATTCATTTCTGATTTATTCCTTCATTAATCATTCTTAAATTAAATCATCTATTTTACTGAACCTATCTCAGTGAAATTCTTCTTTGGAAGAAGATTTCTTGATATACTGCTCATGAAATCCTTATCAATCAACTATTTTTCCATGACTACTTATCAGTCATTCGTAATACCTCAAGAAGATCAATTTCAACTTTTCATAATACCTCAATAAGATCAATTTATATCATAACTTATATGATTAGAAAATCCTTTATAATAAGGCTCAGTAAGGCATTAAGCAAATTCATTTACCTAATACCTTAATATATACCATCAAAATGATTTCATCTTATCTAGAGACGTATTTATGTCAATTCTTCAATTAATTACATTTGCTAATGATACTTGCATTCCTATTGCTTTTAGAAAACATTTCTATCTTTGTTTGTACCCATGATTGGGGTATCCCAACATAATCATGATAAAAACTATTTTTGTCTGGCCACTATCATGTCCTGCACTTTCTTCCTCTCATTATCAAAGATACTAACACAAATTTTACTCCAATTTCTAGAATTTACCTCTTTCGAGGATGTCTCATTTCATAATGAGTAAACTACCATATTGAGTGCATCAATTCTTCTCATTTGATTCATCTTTTTCTTTATCTCATTCATACATAAAATCCTCTCTTATATGCATTTCTAACTTTCTCCTTAATACACATCATTCATTTCTTATAAAGTCATTTATGACTATTTCATTCCCCTTTTACTCTTTCCTTATTTCTATCTCATTTTCCTATTGTCATTTATTCATCTTACATATATATATATATTCACAATCCATTTGAAGTTATAAATGCATATTCATCTTGAATTCCGATCTTAATTTCCACTAATATTTTCTCACGGAGGATCATGGCTCTTATCACAATAAACAACAACTAGTTCGTCTTCTTAAGATCATAGTACATATATTTTTGTTTTCTCATTCTATTCTACTTGTATACTTTAATCTCATCATTTCTGCTTATATCCCTATTTTTCCTTAAACAATCCATAACTGTGTATTCATATCTATATCACATTTGAGGACATACACCCAAAATACAATATTGACATCATATTCAATAATACATCCACCAATACCAAAGTAGTGAACCTCTATCTATCTCATAGAACAAGATACTATTTCTCATTTCCAAAATGTCCATAAACCTTTATTTCCTCACATTCTATCAAATCTTCATTTTTCTCAGTGCTTCTCATAGCTCAAACTTTTAAGGAATGCTCATGCAGGTGACTCATACTGGGGATCAGTTGTCGTTGCCTATTATGTCATGAAAAAAATGCATGTAACTTAACATATGTTTCGAAAATGCCCATATAAGATAGTAATTCTGGGCTCTGATACCATATATGTAGCACCCCATACTCGCAAGACACGTATCCAACATCATGAGTGATATCCGAGTCTGTGCCCCGCGAGGGTGGCATGTTAGAGCACTTAATCAGTCAAAACTTAGTATAAATTTTTTTTGAAACTACAACACAGTAAGTGGAAGTTTGTAATCAATTTGGGCCCATTTTATTTCATAAACATTTTTCAATTCATCAGAGTTTCGTTGATCACTAAGGCCCATTCCAGAAACAAAACACTCATAACCATAATGTCAATACAATATGATTACATTCTCATACACATTGTACAAGGATTTTAGAATACACTTCTTAATACAACGGGAAATACAATTCAGTACAAAAATAAAGAAATACAACGCAGACGCGAACTGATCCTGAACTCTGTCTCTCACTTGTATGCAGTAGGTATACTCCCATTACCGAACAAAGTATTCTTCTGTTCCTAAAAAATATTTTCAAATTTTGGGGGAATTTTGCGAACTCAGTGAGTGATCATCATCGATAGCTCACCCAGTCACACAACACATAATTCACATTCACAACATTTCACATTTCACGTTCAATACACTTTCTTCATTCATATTATGCATACGCAGTACACATGAGACACATTTTCCATTTGTTACTTTGTTGGGATCAAGTGCCTAAACTGTCCCATATCCATTTGATACTGGGCTCATTTTTAATTGTCCTATATCCGATAGGGAAAGGGCTCATTTTACATAGTGAGCCTTAGGCTCTTAATCACTTTCTGAGCTCGATGCTCGTTTCACATTTTGAGCTTTAAGATCTGATCGGTGGCTACTCTGGTCACAACTGCCATTATATTTCATGCATTCATGAAATGGAATGCATCAATCACATTTGCATGTTCCCATTCAATCACATTCTCTTATCATCGGACCTTAGTTCGGCATTCAACATTAAAGTTGAGAATCACATTTTCACTTACATGCAAATGCACCTTTATAACACATTTAACAATCAAATTATGTACTATTAGTTCATCTCATTCACATACAAGCAGCAGTTCAATATCTCAATCAAGCATCACAATCATCAGACCTTCTGTCCGGAAATTAACACAATCAATCACATTCATAAATTCACTCCATATTTAATCAATACAAAAATTCAAAATAGAATAAACAATGAAATAAGGCCATATCGGTCTACTCACAGTACGCTCCATATTAGCATTTGCTTCCAAATTCTGGAAACATCTGAATGGGGACTTTTAACCTACACAACCCATTTATGCAAAACACACATTGCACACACATTGATAATTTTACACAATTATAAGCATTTATTTATGCATTTGTGTGTATATGGAATATGTGCGATGCATGCTCATGACAATCCCAGGTATATTATAAAATTTCACACTTTATCACATTATCATTTTTTCGCATCAATCGTTTTCATAATAGCTCATTTCTTATTCATTTCCATTAGATACACTTTACTTATCTTTTTGAAACACAACTTTAATCATATGGACCACTTCATCTCCATTAAACACATGTCTTTGGTACTTTAATACCAACAATTCACTCATTAATGTTATTCCATCATTACATGATCATAAATTATCAAAACTCTCATTTCTTCTTATAAATTCTCCAAAATTCCAGATCTTTAGGTCTACTGTTCACATTCAATTAGAAAGTGAAAATGAGGTAATTTAGTCATACTCTCTTCTGGAAAAGCGCTCCTCTATGTCTTATGTCTCCATTTCTACCAAAATCACTCAATTTGGTTCAGCAATTTGGAAGATATGTCTCAAACATTCTTGGGTTGTTCATGTTAAAAAACAGTGTACTATGCATAACGTCCATCCAGAAATTCGATATTTTAGATACTGAATCCAAATTCTACTTCTTCAAATGATTTGTATCCCTATATCTCTAGTTTAAATCAAATCAAAACTCATATCATTTGTAATCCTATAGATCCAGATACAATCAAAATATGAAAGGGTGTTCAGTAAGAAAATCCTATTTCACGGTTCCAATAGATTCCACACTTTGATTTGATCCATATCTTTCAATTAGATATGGAATCCTAACAATTTTTGTGTAGAGGTAGCAAAATGTGTTAAGAATTTATTGGTTTAAGAATCAAGTCATTTGGATGTCTATAGAAGAATTTATGGTCAAAAGAATGAAGGTTGTTTACAATTGATCTAGTTCCAGGTGCTGCTCCTATATCCATTCCTCCATATAGGATGGCACCTTTGGAACTGAAGGAGTTGAAGACTCAGCTTCAGGAATTGTTGGAAAAAGGCTTTATAAGGCCCAGTGTTTCACCTTGGGGAGCTCCAGTGCTCTTTGTAAAGAAGAAAGATGGGACATTGAGGTTGTGTATTGATTATAG
>JANVCL010016300.1:0-10800 GCA_026546855.1 Erythroxylum incrassatum
TGATTTAACTCTTCCAGCAATGAGAATGAAATCACTAACACAAAGAGAATCACATTTAGCTATTTGGTGATGAAGAACAGGGAAGAGAGCTGCAAAGTTGAGTGTCTCTGTGCAAAACAAAAGTTACTGACAACTCTTCCTAACCAAAACACAATAGCACGTGTATCCTTGCATGACTCCCACGTATCACCCAAATAATCAGCCACTTGTCACCACATATGTAAGCCATATGGCTTAATTCAATCAGTCCATGTGTCACTATATAATTGGCCCATAAATCAATATTTTTCTATAGTCCAAAAATTACACCAAATTTTCAAAAATTCACCAAAAATTTTGAAATACCCGAAATATTGCCAAAATTACCAAATCACATTTTAATCGCATTATTAACTCAATTATACCCAGAAAATGTCATGAATGCATGTACAATCATATTAATGCGCAAAAATGTGCATATCATATTTAACATAAGCATGAATTGTACTTTCTAATTTTTTCAATAATTTCTCATAATACACAATTCAAGTCTCATCATGGTAACGGGATGTTACAATTCTCCCCTCCTTAAAGAAATTTCGTCCTCGAAATTCTTATCTGTTTGATCAAATAGGTAGGGGTATGTTTTCATCATATGCTCTACCATTTTCCATTTGGCACTATCACTTGAATAATTTCTTCCACTTGACTATAGTCATTGGAATCAATCAATTTTCCAGTAACTTATTCAGATATCGCACAATCTTGTCTGTCTCCTCAATATATTTAAGATAATTCAAAATTTTCACTTCTAGTTCCATATTACATCTAGTTCAGTCCATATCACTATTTCTTATCACACTCACATATCATACTTAATGCATAAAAAACCTCTTTGTTGGTGTTACAAATTCATGTTAACGATCCTTCTCTTACAAAACTTTCATATAGACAATTTTATGTCGGGCTTAACTCACCCTTTTTTCCTATCTTAAGCACACCTTGGCAAGGTGATACTGTAAAAAACAATTCACTTCTTTCTTGATATTTCCTATCTCTTTCGTGTTAATACACTTAACTCATGTGTATAGCTCACTTTATTCCAATCTTCGGTGTTGATCCACCTAATTCATTCGTTTTTCTTGAGTCACTTAATTTCTAGCACACATCAATTTCACTCATCCAAATATAAAGGTCGTTGACTCTTTTTGTCGTATAACATCATATATGAGCTTCGAATGATATCACTGTGATATTGATTGTTGAGCTTCAAGTCAATTAAAACGAAATGTTGATCTCATATTTCTATGAACTCCAAAATATAAACTTTATGCATATCTCCAACATTTAAGACTGTTGGCAACAATTTCATGTGATCACTTGTTTTTACGTCCATAGCCATCGACATTATTTCATCGTATTCCTATAGCATAGGTCGTTATTTGTGCTGTCTCTAACAATCTTTTACTCAATCATCTTTATTGTGCACACAAATATCATATTACAATCACACGATACTCTTTTCCCATTCAAACTCAAAATTTGGATTCATTATTAACTTTCAATTTCCTCAATAAGATTCATCGACTCTAAATCCTTCATTCGGGCGTTGCCAATTTGTTCATGCAAAACTGATTTTAAATTCGTTTGCTAATAGTACTTTGATTTGCCCTAAAGTCAAATCAATATTCTATGCTCTTCATTGCACTAGATTTAGTAATCCACAATGTTTGAATTTGTGCTATTCCTTTATTGAATTTTCTGGTCAAGCAACAAATATGTACACTAGATTTACCAAGATAGTACTTATTTGCACAACCATAGTCCTTCAATACTTCTATCCATTGTCTCAGTCTCGTATAAAAAAAATTTCAACTCAAGAAGCACCTCAAGCTTTAATGATCTGCATATAAAATCCAAAATGTTTCACTACACTAATAGTGTCTCCAAGCTCTCAAAGCAATGGCTATTTCAACAAATTTCAAATTATGTATCCAACATTTAACTAATGAGACTTTAATTGTCTCTATGCATACAAGATCAATTTGGTATGCTGCAACAAGTTGTATCTTAATTTCTGATGTGAAACATCATTGTCTATTACAAAATCTCCAAATTCGATACTATTTGTTGTGATCAAGTGCCTTTTAGATACAGATATAGGTACTAGCCGTTAGGCTCAGTCAGAAATACAAATCACGGAGCAGAGCTCTACATGTAGAATTCTGAGCTTAAAGCTCTTTTAGACTGGCTACTTTGATCACAACACCTTTATTAGAACATGCATTATAAGATATGTATCAAATAACAAAATATGCTACGCATAGCTTTCACTTTAATGCACAGACAGAATTTCATATACATTCAAAACCACAGATTTTTCTCAAGTAATCAAAATATTCTTTTCAACTCTTCAAATACATTCAAGATCATCCATGATCATAGCCACTCATCAATCCAAACAAAATTGGATCCCTTTATTCTTCAATACCATGACACTTTGAGGGGTATTGTTAACTCTAACAAATATTGTCAAAACTCTATGTTCCCATGATCAGTTCTCGTAATTCCTTACGCACTTAATTCCCCAATGACGTAATATTATCTCATATTTTTGTTAATTTCTCAATTGACTTATTTACTCGAATGATTCTTCCATTTGTACGATTTCCTCTGATTTCGCGTTGACTTATTGCAATGTCGAACCATTCTTACTAGTGTCTCCATTCATTTCAATTTATTCACAAACTTAATTTCTTGTGTTGGCAACACACTCATCAAATCAATTTGCATTCCCATAACATATTTTCATATAATGTAATGTGGGCCTAAGTTCTCCTCACATTAGCAAGAGTGTCACCTCAAATTCCAGAATCTAATCACATAGTTGAATAATTTACCTCAAACAAAATACATACACTCTTTTAGTAGCATATTTTTCATCTTATCCTTAAGGCTTAGTTAGGAATAGAGATCCAATATTCTTCTTTTAATTTATTCCATTTTCATTCATTCTTAAAAGTAAACCATTTGATTAACTTAACTTTATTCAGTGAACTTCTTCCGCTAAAGAAGATTTCTTGCTACGATCAACTATATTTTTCATCTAATCCTTATCAATCAACTATTACCATCACTGCTTATCAGATATTCCTAGTACCCCAAAAGATCAATTTCAACTATTAATAATCATTACATCTCATCTAAAGATGTATTTAAGACAATTCACTAATTAATAATTTATGCTCGGGATATCTTAATCTCATTTCATTTAGGAAAACACTTATCTTTTTTTTTGCTTGACCTCAGTCATGGGAACTATGCCACAATCTTGCCCTTCTTCTTTTTCCTCAATTTTATCACACACAGTAACATTTTTAACACCCTCAATCTATCCTCGATCAATTACTATAAGCATTTTCATGGATTACTCTACTTCATCGTTCCCCTTGAGTTATGGAGCTATGACTAACAATTATTCATATCTCATAGATTGCTTCCTATATCATCTCCACACATTTAATTCTTATGTGCTCAATTCTCACATTTGTCATGGTGATCCCATTATTAAATATGTGCTCTCAAAATAACAAATTAACTAAACCATGACAACTTTTACAATTATCACTATCTTTATCCCATCTTTTAATTACCACTATATCGTCATACATAGGTATTTTCACCATCAATTCGGACTTATAGATACATAATCATTCTAAAATTTTGATTGCAATTCCACCAACATATTATTATAGTGAAGTATAGCTCATATCACATTTATCCGACAATCATTTCAAGTCCAAGTTTGACCCCTCAAAGTCATAGAAAATTTTATTTTCTTTCAACTTGGCTTGTACACTTTAAATCTTGTCATTCATCTTTATATCATTACTTTCCTTAATCAATCCACGACAATGTATTCACATCTATATCACATTCAGGGATATCTTACCATAGTACAATATTGATATCGTATTCCATAATCCATCCACCAATATAAATACATTACATCATTATTTGTCATATTTAACCATATACTATTTTCCCTTTCTAAATATCCACAAACTTTCATTTTCTCAAAGTCAGACAGATCATCATTCTTCTCACTACTTCCATCAATTCAAACACTTAACAAATGCTCATATATGTGGCTCATATAAATGCAACTCAGACTAGGGATTAGTTGCTACTACCTGCTATGACATGACTGAAATGCATGTAACTTGAAACATATATTGAAAACTGCCCATGTAATATGCTAAATCTGGGCTCTGATACCAAAATGAAACACCCCACTCTCGCAAGACACGTACCCGACATCCATGGTGATAACCGAGTACGTACCCTGTAAGGGTGGCATGCTAGAACGATCATTCAGTCAAAATTCATCACAAAACTTTTGTTTCTTTAAAACAAGGTATATGTAAGAAAAAATTACTATTCAAATTGGGCCCATGTCATTTAAAAACATTTCCATTTATATGTTACAATTGTTACAAACATTAATATTCAACCATAATTTGGGCCCATTTCAAATACAAAACACTTGAAACCATAAAGTCATTTCCTTACCAAATCGTTTGCATACACTTTGTACAAGTCTTGTTGAACATAATTCAAAAATAAAATCAGTGAAGACATGTGCAGGTGCAAACTGATCCTGACGCCTAACCCGTATCAGACCTCAGTGGCTATACTCCATTTAGCCTAGCTGAATAAATCCTCAAAACCTGAAAAGCCATATTGTAATTTTTGATGAGTTTTACAACTCTGTAAGTGAACCATCATTGATGATTTCACCGGATTATATACAAACATCACATATATCACAGATATTCATTCAGAACATATAATTATTTTTCAGACACTCACATAACAAGGCATAACATATGGTCTTTCATTACAACTTTGCAAATCATTCATGAATTTCAATCTTATATGAATGCTATATGCATGAGACTCACATTCGTTCTTATTATTGTGAATGAGTACCTATCACATACTTGTACAAATACTGGCCCATAGGGATCTGTCAGAACATAATCATGGAGCATAAATCTATGTGCACACATATATATCCCGGAGCAAAGCTCTACGTCGAAGCGCTTCATATTGGCAACTCAAGTTACAACGCCTTTATTTGAGCATGCATTATATGAAATGCATCAAAACTGAATATTGCATATATGACAATCACATATGATGCTCAACCAAAACTCATGATCATCGGTACCAAATCTAGCATTCAACTTTCGTTGAGAATTCACATAATATTTAGAATTCCATAGCAATCAAAGTCGCAATCAAAGCACTTCCAATACATTCCTAAATATTGATCTCATCGAACAATTAAAGTCTGAAATTCATAAACAAATCGCAAATAGTTTAATAATGTTGGAAGTTTAAACAAATCAAATTAAATAAATTCTAAGAAATCATCTAGGTTGACTCGCAGTACGCTCCAATAAGCTATTGCCGAGATGGTCTGGCAATGTCCGTCTAGTGTCTAATGTGCTCCTCTAAAGTATACAAAACACATTCACAAATATCACATTTTTGCACAAATATACAAGTGTTCTTTTATGCACATCAATGTATAGAAAGTATGCACAATGCATGTTCAATGACAATTCTGGGTATCTTATTGTAATCTTTATCAACAAATCATTCAGATATCAAAGCCCTATTAATACCACAGATCGAAACAAATCAATGTCAAAACAATTTCATAACTTCGTTGACCACTTCAGATTTTTCTCCTAATACACATGCGAGTCAACTTTTCATACCAAATCTGATAAGGTAAATGACAAAATTAGGCAAAACTTCCTTCTGGAACGTTGTTCTTCAATGTCTTAAATTTCTAATGGCACCAAAATCATTCAATTTAGTTCAGTATACGAAAAAAATATACTCAAAATATTTTAGACTATTCTTAAGCTTCAGCATATTTCATACCTCCAACTTCCAACCAAAAATTGAAAATCTTATAGATAGAATTAAACTCAATTTCTTTATACAATTTCTATTCCTATGTCTCTAGTTTACATCAAATAAAAAATCATCCAATTTGAATAACTACAGATAAAGTTATGGTCAAAATATTAAAGTATGTTCGAGTTGTTAGGAAACTTCGCCGCAAGAAGATGAGTTTAGACGCAACAAAGTTCTTCGCAACTAACTTGAAAAAGTTGATTTCTGTAAAAGTTCTTCGTGGCCAACTCTTGAGTTCGCCACAAATTTTTTTTACAGAAATCAACTCTTTCAAGTTAGTTGCGGAGAACTTTGTTGCGTCTAAACTCATCTTCTTCTTTCATTCTTTTCACATATTTCACATTCCTACAACGTCTATTATGCACTTCTACACCCAAAACAATCTGTAAACTTAACCTCATTTAACTCCTAATTTAGTTCTAATCATTCACATCAGATCAAAATTCAAGTTTACTCCCTAACACCAAAAACAGAGCATATTCGGATAAACTCTCATTTCCCAACACTCTCATTTTACTGATTTACACATTATCAGCCAAAAACTTCATTTCAAGTAAAACTTTGCATATACATACACTTTCCCTTAACATTGCATCATTTAAACTTTTCCCCGAAATCCAAACTCATTCAAACTTACCTCTGTTAACACCTCATACATGAATAATATATCTTTATTCACGTAAACTTTGAAACCAGAACAGAAACATATTATTTCTACATCACTTTACAAGAATTTCCATATTTCCCAATCCAAACAAGTCTTAAATCTCGAATCCATCATCAAAATCAGTCATCACCGTAGCCACAATTTTCAAACCCATGCATGCATGTATATATTTACACCAGAAAATGAACATTATCATAACTACTTACTGGATTCAGCTATTCCCAACAGTAAAAATAAAACTCAAAGACAACCATCAAGAGCAACTCAATGTTCGGTGATGAACAAACCAAGCAAAAAATGCTTAAGGTGCTCAAAAACTACATTAACTCTTCCTAATGTTTTCTTTTCAAAAAATAAAATATGTGGGTTCTTTGCATGCCTTACACTTGTCACCACATAAGTAAGCCATATGTCCTGAGTACATCACTGCCACGTGTTACTATATCATTGGTTCATAATACCCTGATTTTTTTTAAATTTGCTAAATTCACCAAAATTTTAAAATAATTATAAGACTTTCCATATAATTTTTTTAGCTCAAAATAATTCACCAAAATTTCAAAATATCCAAAATGTACAAAATTTGTTAAATCACATTTAATACACTCTAAAAAATCCACAATTTCCACATATAAATCAAATTTACCCAGAAATGCCAATGAATACATGTACAATCATATGAATGTGCAAAATAAATGTGTATGTCATAATTAATTATGCATGATGTACATTTTTCCTAATTTCTCAAAAATTTCTCATAATTCACAATTCTAGCCCTAAAATAGGTAACGGGGTGCTACAACTCTCCCCTCTTAACAAAAATTTCATCCTCGAAATTCTTACCTTAATGATCAAATAGATATGGGTACTGATTTCTCATGTACTCCTCCGTTTCCTGTGAGGCTTCTTCACTCAAATGATTTTTTCAAAGGACTTTCACCATCGAAATCACTCGGTGCCTCAGTTGCTTATTCTAGTAATCAATTATTCTCACAGGTTTCTCAACATAGCTCAGATTAATAGAGACTTCAATCTCCAGAGTCGGTATCATATGAGTTGGATCCGACCGATATCGCCTAAGCATACTCACATGGAACACATTATGTATCTGAGCCATTTCCGAAGGTAAGACTAACTTATAAGCCAATGGTCCAATTCTCTCAATTATCTCAAATGGACCAATATACCTCGGACTTGGCTTACCTTTCTTGCCAAATCTCAGTACACCTCGCTAAGGTGATACTCTTAGAAATACCCTGTCACCATCCTGATACTCCCTATCTCTCCTGTGCTGATCCACATAGCTTTTTTGTCTATCTTGTGCCATTTTAATTCTGCTACGGATTAATTTTATCTTATCAACAGTGTCCTGAATCAACTCTGGGCCTTCAACAATTCTTAAACCCTCTTCATCCCAATGTAAAGGCGAACGACATTTCCTGTCGTACAACGCCTTGTATGGAGCCATACCAATACTGTTGTGATACTGATTATTGTAGGAAAATTCAATAAAAGTGATATACTTATCCCATGCTCCCTGAAACTCCAAAACATAAGGTCTGAGCATATCCTTGACAGTCTTGATTGTTCTCTCACTCTAACCATCTGTCTGAGGATGAAAGACTATACTAAAATTCAGCTTGGTACCCAAGAGTGTCTGTAGACTACCCCAAAATCTCGAGGTAAATCTAGGATCCCTGTTTGAAACAATAGACACTGGAACCCCATGTAACCTCACAACCTCTTTCACATATCATTGAGCTAACTGATCTAGTGAAAGATTTTCTCTTGTTGGTAAGAAATGAGCTGATTTGGTCAGTCTATCCACAATGACCCAAATGGCATCATGTTGTCTCGGAGTCCTAGGCAAACCCATAATGAAATCCATCGTGATTTGTTCCCATTTCCACTACGGAATAGGTAACGAATGTAATTTTCCTGTTGGGGCTTGATGCTCAGCCTTGACCTGTTGACAAGTTATGCACTTAGAAACAAATTCTACTACTTGCTTATTCATACCAGGCCACCAGTAATGCTGTTTCAGCATGTTATACATCTTGGTAGTACCAGGATGCATAGCATAAGCTGCTAAATGTGCTTCCTCTAAAATCTCTTTCCTCAGATTATCAACATTTGGCACACATAATCGTTGCTTTAACCTCAAGGTATCATCTCTCACTTCAAACTTAGAATTTGGATTTACTTTCAACTTCTCAATTAACATCACTAAATCTGGTCTCTGCTCTGAGCCTCTTTAATTCCTTCAACCAAAATAATTCTCAACTTCAAAGTAGCTATCAACGTATCATTGTGCTCCAGACTCAAACCAACATTCAGTGCCCTTAACTGAACTAGGTTAGGTAACCTCGATACCTGTACATGTGCCACTCTGCTATGTGATTTCCTACTCAATGCATCAGCTACAACATTAGCTTTGCCGGGATGATACTCAATTGAGCAATCGTAATCTTTCAACAGTTCTAACCATCTCCTCTGTCTCATATTTAACTCCTTTTGACTCAACAGATACTTCAAACTTTTATGATCAGTGAACACCTGAAATGTCTCTCCATAAAGATAGTGTCTCCAAATTTCAAAGCAAAAACAACTGCAGCAAGTTCCATATCATGACCTGGATAATTAAATTCATGAGACCTCAACTGTCTCGATGCATAAGCTATTACTTTACCATGCTGCATTAGTACAAGTCCTAAACCTTGATGTGACGCATCGCTGTAGACAACATAACCTCTAGAACCAAACGGAATAGCTAACACTGGTGCAGTAGTTAACCGATGCTTAAGCTCCTCAAAACTCCTCTGGCAATCATCACTCCATCTAAAAGGCACATTCTTTCTCAAAAGTTTTGTCAAAGGGGTCGAAATGAGTGAAAACCCTTTGACAAAACCTTCTATAATACCCAGCTAATCCAAGAAAACTCCAGATCTCAGACACATTCTTCAGAGCCTCCCACTTCATTACTACTTCAATTTTCTTTTGGTCCACCTGAATGCCCTGACCAGACATAATGTGACCTAAGAATATTACTTGATCGAGCCAAAACTCGCACTTACTAAACTTGGCATAATGTTGTTTCTCCCTCATCAACTGAAGAACCAATCTCAGATGTGCCAATGATCTTCTCTACACTTCGAGTACGCCAAAATGTCATTAATAAAGATAGTTACAAACTGATCTAAATAAGGTTGGAATACCTTATTCATCAATGCCATAAATGCTGCAGGAGCATTAGTCAAAACAAATGGGTTCACCAAAAACTCGAAGTGCCCATATTTGGTTCTAAATGCACTCTTGGGAACATCTACCTCAGCTATCTTCAGCTGGTAATATCTCGATCTCAAGTCTAACTTTGTGAACACCTGAGCTCCTTGTAACTAATCAAACAAATCATCAATCCTCGGCAATGGATATTTATTTTTAACTATTATCTGATTCAACTGCCGGTAATCAATGCACAATCACAGAGTTCCATCCTTCTCCTTTACAAACAAAACTAGAGCTCCCCAAGGTGACACACTAGTCCTGATGAAACCCTTATCTAATAACTCCCGCAACTGGGTTTTTAGTTCCTTTAGTTCAACAGGTGCCATCCTATATTGAGGAATTGATATAGGAGTGGTACCTAGAACAATGTCAATAGTGAACTCTGTCTGCCTATCTGGGGTAATCCCGGTAGTTCAGCCAGAAACACATCCAAAAATTCTCTGACAACGGGAATATCCTGAATAGTTTGTTCCTTCTAAGTGTCCACCACGTGGGCCAGATAAGCCTCACACCCACCTCGGATCAATCTCAGAGCACTCAGAAATGAAATTAGTCAGGCTGGCACTACCTGCCTGACTCCTCGAAACACCACTCTCGACTGATTAGGTGATTCAAACACTACCTCCTTAGTATAACAATTCATCATTGCCCTATGAGTAGTGAGCCAGTCCATACCCAACAGCTGCAATATAATCAAATTAGCTTCTAATTTTGCCTGATCAATCCGAATTATACACCTCTTACATACCTCACCGATCATTGTTGTGTTATTCACTAGAGTGCTCACTACTAACCCATATTTTAGTATCTCTCGCTCACAATGCAATCTAGATGCCAGATGCGGAGTGATGAATGAATGGGTAGATCCTGGATCT
>JANVCL010016499.1:0-10788 GCA_026546855.1 Erythroxylum incrassatum
CTCAACGAGTGAAAATGAGCTTCGAGCTCAATAGTGATTCAGAGCCTCAGGCTCAACGTTTAATGAGCCCTATATGGTACAGTTATCAATGAGCCCGATATCCAAATGGTACGGGACAGTTTAGACACTCGGTCACAACAAAGTAATAAACGGAAAGTGGGTCTCATGTACATGTGCATAATGTGATTGATTTAACTGCATTGAACGTGAATGTGAAGTGTGATAGTGAATGTGAAATGTGACATTATGGGAAAGCAATTATGTGTTATGTGACTGGGTGAACCATCAATGATGGTCACTCACTAAGTTCGCAAAACTTACCCAAAATTTGCATCTATTTTTCAGGATTAAGAAGAATACCCCGTCACGCAACGGGAGTAGACTTACTGCATACAGGGGAAAGTTAGAGTTTGAGATCAGTTCGTGTCTGCATTAGGATTTTTTTTCTTATTTTTGTATAAAGTGTATTCCGCAATTTTCTGTGCAATATATATTTGAATATTTCAGTTTGTAATACGTGATGAAGTATGAAAATCTTTGTAAATGGGATTGATTAATGTGGATATTTCTGTTTATATCAATTTGTGCCAATTGGAAATGATTGTAAGTGTTTTGAGTATTGAAATGGGCTCCAATGACCTAAAGTGGATTGGTTTGTAACTGAAAAAGGGTTTGAATGAGACTGGGCCCTAATTGACCATTAAAACTATATTGCCTATACAATGTTTTATCAACTTTTAAATTATGTGGCCCATATTGGAAATGGACTTCCGCAATGTTAGTGTTTTTTAAAAAAATTTATACTGACTTGTGATTGATTGAGTGCCCTAGCATGCCACCCTCGCAGGTCACGGACTCGGATATCACCACGATGTCGGGTTTGGGTCTTGCAGGAGTGGGGTGCTACAAACAATGATAGGACAATATCTAATTCTGTGCTCTAGAGAGCCACATTGAAAATATGCTCCTAATAAAGTCCAACACTAACCACTGTGCTTCTTCCCACAATGCTCACATAGGGGTAACTGACTCTGCACTGTACCTGTTCCATTTCTAGATTGTACAAAGCCACCCCTCTACCTGAATCTCGACTGTCTTGATCTACCGGTGCTCTGAAAGCTCAGTTTTGATGCTTATTGAATCTTCTGTCATAACCACTCTAAATTTTACTGGACCTCTTCATTCCTGATCCTTTCCTAAACTCTGCTTATCCCTCTCTTAGTAGCTGCTCAATTCTGATCGAAGCTATTGTACCCTGTTTTCGAAGCCCAACATCCAGAGTTTTAAAATGTGAGTGTATTACCCTGTAGGGTTATTTCAATGAACCCTCACTAGCTATCATCCCATAAGGGTGGCGTGCACCCACCAGTCAAACATCAAAATCACAAATTGACTTCCTCAGGACAATTGTAGCTCTGTGTCTTTAGTTTATTTTGAAACAAGAACCATCACATTCGAAGCTCTATAGACCAAGATATGCTTCAAAAGCCAAAGTATGTTCATAACCCAGCCATGCTCTTCCAACTGACCCCTCACTTTTTTTCCATCAATCTTTTTAAATCGATGCCAAAGGATATAAATTTCTATTGAGAGATAGAACATGTATTAGGAAACTTCAAGAATCACTTCATTTGGAGGTTGGATGAAGAAGTTATGGCCAAAAGAATCAAACATGGTTTTGTCCTCAATCATATTACACCTATTTTGGGAAAATTAGTATAACTTTTACTAGAGATATCGGATTAAGATCATCTAAAGATGGTTTCGAAGAGGACATCTAGATCTACAACTTCTATGGAGACTCTGAAGTGAGATTTTGCCATTTGGAGGGTCAAAGAACACAAACCGTGTGGAAATACACGATCAGACTGTGTATCCCTCAGGTCTGGCAGCTTTTCTACAGCTGGAATACACGGTCATTGTCCATTTACACGGCCTGATCATGTAACCTTTAGATTTTTACTCAATTTTCCTTCTCAAGAAGTCTCCCATAGATCTTACATCCATTCTAATATCCCTTTCACTCATAATTTGCTGGACCCCGCTTCCGGAGCCCAACATTTGGACCCATAAACTGAAACAATACTATCTTTGACCCTATCAAAATTGTTTAGTGATAAAAAAATGCATAACTTTCTCTGTAGACGTTGGACCAAAATAATTCTTTGGATTGTCGAAAGAAGACTTCAAGATCTAAAATTTTCATGCAGACCTTGAAGACGGATTCTATCATCTGGAAGGTCAAAAATTTGACCAGACGATTTAAGAAGAACAGTGTATAGAAGAAGCAAAGGGTCAACTATAAAGAAAACAGAAAATAGACGAGTGATTACAAAGCAGACGAATGCAGAAAAGCTGACAAATGCAAAAAACCATACGAATGCAGAGAAGAAGACAAATGTGGACAAGTAGACGAATACAGAGGAGATGAATGCTACAAAACAGACAAATGCCACAAAGCAAGTGCATGTAGAGCAGATGAATGCGGAGTAGACAAATGCTATAAAGTAGACGAATGTGGAGCAGACAAATACCATAAAGCAGATGCAGATGAATGCCATTAAGCAGACGAATGCGGAGTAGATGAATGCCACAAAGTAGACGCAGACAAATGCGAACACCTTAAGATGAAGCAAGGTCAACTTAAGACGATGCAAAGTCTTAAAACAAAATGATGTCATCATAGATAAACCGTCTTTATAGATGATACGTCTCTCCCTTATGAAGATCATAACTTTTGACACCTATGTCCGAATATAACTTTCTAGAATGCAACTTTGACTAATTTAATCTAATTAGTCCAGTTTTCCCCCAAATTCGACACGCTACTTATACCCTTAGGAAGGACTTAATTTATGAAATGTACAACTATCAAAGAAAAATACACATACACCTAGGGAACTTTTCAGTTCTATACTCATTTGTCGAATCCACAGAAACTCATACATGACTTTAATTTACATAATAACGTTATACACACGGGCTTAACACAAATTACAACAAACATAGAATGCTCAATGTTTACATGCTTACGCAGTTATCCAAAAGTGATCAAACTAACTTAGTTACAAAAGTTCCTAATATCTTGGAGTTTCCCAATGCCTTGCAAGAATTGCCACTTTAGACATTGGTTTGGTGGTGGCTGTCAAGAGATTGAAGGATGTCAGTGTTACAGAGAAGGAATTTTGTGAAAGGATTGAAACAGTTGGTAAAATCAATCATGAAAATTTGGTACCACTAAGGGCTTATTACTATAGTTCTAACGAAAAGCTTTTTGTTTGTGATTACATGCCCATGGGAAGCTTGTCTACACTTTTACACGGTGAGTACCTCTCTGTTTGTTTTTTTAGTCCTTCCAGTTTTGTTCTCTTGAATTACATATCTTTCGAGGATTTTTTTTCATTAGTTCTTACTATTTCTTTAGAACATGAAGCTAATTTTCACTTTTCTTGAGCTGATAAGTCAAAGGCTGGTTATGTGAAATTTGGTATTAAAATTTCTACTGGTTTATTATCAATCAGACTTGATGTTGTCCTCTTTGGCAAAATACTAATTTGTATTTTTTATATATATCTTAGATGTGAATTGACTGGGATTGCAAAAGAATGTCAAAGGAAAAGACTCTGAGAGTAAATCATGTAAAGTCCTTAAAACTCATTTACTAGTTATGTAAATTTGTTGGTTTGCCTAAGACAATTTTCTTGAGTTGGGTTCTTGTTTCTAAAAGTTTCCATAATGAGCTTCGATGTCCTGGCAACATTTTTTAGATGTTTCTATATGACTTATTTTTTGTTTTTAGTTTCCTTTACTAGCATTGGCCGGGTAAACCTGGAGATGTATGCTTTAGCTACTGGTATATGGAGTTTGGAGGGTGCCAACATGGAGAATTTCAGCAATCAGGCAAAATGGTAGGTCTTTGTAGGTGTTTATCTCTGTCAGTCTTCTTTTCGTTACCTTATGTCATTTCGCAATTTGCTGTTGTAGGTGAAAAGATACATTGATGCCTACTCAGTCTCTTCAGTCGTTGGGTTTTCTAGTGAAGATTTGTTACACTTATTAGATGTATATGATAAGGCATTAGTGATGAATTTATTGTAACATATATTCTTTATTTATTGACAACATTATTGTAACATATAACTTTAATGCTTGTGACGAAATTTGTTAGACAATATAGTCACTGATGCAAATTTCTTTTATAGCTAATGTAATTTCGTTGATGAATTGATAGTTTTATTTGTGAGAATAATAAACACATTATTGATAATACTTTTTGTAAGAACACATTTTCATTTTTGTGACAAAATGATGTTGACACTTTTTTATTAAAATATTAGTGACCAAGAAGTAATGGACCCTAATAAAAAATTATTAGTGGCAAATATTGTCACTATTTATAATTATTTTAGTGGCGATATTGTTGTAATAATAAAATGAAGTACTGTTACGACTTCATTCGTCACAATTTTATATTATTTATGTCAACAAACTTGTCATAAATATGTAAAGTTGCTGTGACCATATAGTGTTGTCACACATTACATAGGTTTTAGTGTTAGCACTTTTTTCACAATATATTGAAGTATTGTTACAACTTTATTCGTCATTACTTTATATTATTTGTGTCAACAAATTTTTCATAAATAAGTACAGTTGTTGTGACCATATAGTGCTTTCACACATTTGAAAGGTTTTGGTGTCGGCAATTTTGTCACAATAAAATGAAGTACTGTTACGACTTAATTCGTCACTACTTTATATTATTTGTGATGATAAACTTGTCATAAATATGTAAAGTTATTGTGACCATATAGTTTTGTCACACATTTCACAAGTTTTAGTGTCAGTGTTTGTGTCACAAAAATGTTGCATAATTGTGACCATTTTTTAAATTAGTCACTATTTCATTAGTGACGGAGGTATTTGTGACGGGGAGGTGACGACTTTAAAGATTGGACACTATTAATAATAGTGACAAATATTACTGCTTTTAGTGACAATTTATACTTTCACTAAAAATACAATTCCTTGTAGTGATTAGATGAAATTTAATTTGGATTGCTTTCGTTTATTTGTGTGTTTTATGATTGGAAAATAACTTTAAAATATAAATGTTAGTGATAGAAGGGATAAGACGTGATTTTGGTTGTGATGTTGGGATCAATTTCTAATACATGTAAGATATTTGATGAAATGTCTGTTCTTTGAAAAAAAATGATTTCAGTTCTTTTTTAGTATGAATGAGGAGTATCTTTTGTTTCTTTTTTAAGAAAAAATGTGCACATTTAATAGCTTTGGTTTGTAGTCCTTTGTAAAACCACATTATCATTTACAACAACGCATATACCTTACACAACTTCTTGAAGATAGGAAAAACCACATTATCATTTACAACAATTTGCGTATGTCTTCTAACCAAGGTTATCCATTGAAATTCATAAACATTAATAAGTTATAGTAGCCATGTCTTGCCTCTACAACTTTTTGAACCTTAAATCTCCATCAATTATTTGTACACATATGGTAATGTGTACAAACAAATGAATTAACCTTTCCTGTTGTAATTATACTGTTAAGTTTTAGGGCATTATTGCCTTTGCCTAGCTCTTATTGCTGCTCCTAGATGACGAATGTTACAAGCTTGATGAGGCTTTGCATTGCAAATAAGGTATGCTCTCTTTTCTTTCTTGAGCATTCACCAAAAGCTTAAACACAAGGGAAATTAGGAGGATTGTTCAACAAATGGGTATGCCTCCTCCCGGGGAAAGACAAACTTTGCTGTTTAATGTCACATTTCTACACGAGATCCTGGTTTCTACATTACTTCTATAGTATAAAGGATGAGCTATCTGATCTCTTCTTGTAACCTCTAATCAACAAAGCATCTGGATATGGTTTTCTACGTGATGATGCATTGATACTTTTTGTCTTTGGTTTTATTGAAAGGTGTGGACTTTAAGATCAAACATCTAAATGTAGGTGGGGAGCGATTGAAGCTTACAATTTGGGATATGGGTATGCAATCGCATTGGTATTATATTGTTCATGTTTCCAATTTACTAAGTATATCTTGTGTTACTGCACTTTAGAAAGTCGTGAGCATAAGTGCTTATACCATTTCAACGCCTTATGAGCTTTACTACCAAATACCAATGCAACACTAAACTATACAATGAAAAGGGAATAGCTTGAGAAAATTGTACTTTGCATAACTGAAAAGATCACAAAACTATCTATACAATTCACCATGGTTAGTAGTATCAATTTTAAGTAAGAGGTTCTTTATGAATATATTTAATGAACTCAAAATGATTTATCAATTACCCTTGTGAGTACTTTTTCTGTATTAGAACAAAAAATGATCAAAATTACATTGAGGGATTTATATTTATTAATTTGCTCAATCAATATGCTTTTTGCAGTTGGGCAGGAGAGGTTCAGAACACAAACGAGCTATTACTATAGGAATGCCCAAGGGATTGTTCTTGGTATACTATTGGTAGTATAATTTATATGATATGGCTTATTGATGCTGCTACTGATAAGTGATGAGAAACAATAATGGTCTGTTATAAGGGAAAGATCTTACATATGTTTGTGACGTGATTTCGACGTGAAATGTACGAAATGCTTATCCATACAATATTTTTATCACATATTGGAGAGCTCTTTAATAATTTAAATATTAGTTTTCTTTTATTTTGTTTTTTCAATTTTATCTCAAAAAGTAGAGCCACTTTTAAAATAAGAATAGTTTCTCTGGCACTTTATCTTTATATGCTTATCTGATTGTTTGGTATGTCACATCATTTTAGAGGACTGGATTGATCCTTTACTTCAAAGGCCTAAAAAGACAAGTGAATGTTTTAGTTTTAGAAATACTGCTCGGACTTACTTGGATTGATCACTTGTCAATCATTAGTAGATTAACTTGTTATTTTTCGTTTCAACAATTTATGATGTGATAAGGAGAAAAACCTTTACCAACTTGTCATAAATCTAGGCTAAAGATGTTAAACTCTACTGCACAAATAATGACTGTGAGAAAATGCTTGCTGGAAATAAAGTGGATAGAGTAAGGCACCCTCATTCTATGTTAAGGAGTTAAAGAATATAAATGGATAACTAATAGTTACTTATCATGGGATTAAATTTTTAGCAATTCTGCCCACAATGTCCCAATGCAGCATCTTAGTGCATAAAATGTTGATTCATTGATTTCCCATTATAACAATTTGAAAGTATAACCTCAAACTGGCTTTCTGTGCAGTTCAGCCTACTGGCATTGATGGAGTAATGAATTTTACAAGATCACTGAGTCCATTTTGGCTTCTTTGAATTTATGCTTTTTATTCTTTTATGTTATCCTCCTCTTCCTTGCTAAAAATTTATTTAAGTTAAAAAAGACAAAAATAGTATCCTACTTCTCATCTTCTTGTTGATTTTATTAAAACTTGTGAATGATGTCAAGAGTCTGAAAGAGCTGTAAGTAGAGAAGATGGCATATCTCTAGCAAAAGAGCTTGGAGCTTTGTTCCTAGAGAGTAGTGCCAAAACTAGAGAAAATGTAGAGAAGTGCCTCGAAGATCTGGCATTGAAGGTGCTCCTTTTGGAATAAAGTAAACATTCTGAAATAATATAAGTTTTGAACAACTGGTTACTATAAAAAGATTATCATGTTGATCAGTGTTAATTTACAATTTTGGCACTGGTCAGAATCTTTTATTCATTCATTGTATTTATACTTTTTATTGATTAGAGCTATTATCATATATCAAACTACTGAATCACTTTGAAAAACAAGATTTTCAACTTTGCTACCAAAAGATAGTACCTCAAACTATGGAAATGGGGTCTTCCACTCCCAATCCTAACATTTCACCATTTGTCTTTCAGATCATAGACATCCCTAATCTTTTAGAGGAATGATCAGCTACAGCGAATAGAAACATTTTCAAGCAAAAAGCAGAACAAAAATATTGTAGATAAATATTTTAGCTAGTGATTTTTTTTACTTTTGTATTTTGAACATGTTAAAATGTTGAATTTTACAAGTCCTTATGGACTATATATAATATATAAATGCAATTTTTTTCGTTTACATTTGATAGTATGTACGCAATTAAGATGTACATGAATATCTATATATTTCTTGTAATGTAGAGATGGATGTTGCCAACATAATGACAAGAGTTTGATTTTACGTTAAATAATATTGGTAACGAAAGAATAAATTATTTCTTTTATTATTACAAATTATTGGCTAAATTTGTTGTCTTAGAAAGACTTCAAAGTGTTGCAATATTTATTTAACGTTATTACTGTAGTTTGAAACTAATGTGTTGCTTAGTCAAAACTTATAGCAATATTTTTATTTTATTACTTAATCAAAAAATTATGTTGCCTTATACTTATTGCAGCGCCACTTCTCGAAATGATATGAATTTTGTTGCCTTAATAAAAAGGTAACGATAATTGTACTTATAGTTACACTTTGGTCTGTTGCCTAAAGTACTTTATGTTGTAGTGACTATTAGCATAAGTAGAAACAGTGATGATTAAGAAGTTACAGCCTTCCAAGTTTATATTATTTGGGTTGTGGGTTTGGTTTGACATGTCGTCCATATTTGTATACTAGTATATGATTAATGGTCTTACCTCTCCATACATGTGTATGAAATTTGTGCCTTATAATATTAGGTTTTGATGATGTGGATAAAATTTAACTTTAATAATGGATGCCATTTATTTATGTGCCATTGGTACTCCAATGGATGTGCTTTGATTTCTGACAGATAGTTGCGGGTCTCTTGGGATAATTAATCTCTAATTTTAGCCAGACTTTGCAACTTATCAGGTATTAGCAGATCTGGACACCATCAGATATATCCTTTAGTTATTTTTTATTTATTATTTATTTATGTATTTATTGTAATTTTATTTGCATAATTATTTAGTGTGTAAGTTTTACTTATTTACTCTTTAACCTACATCATTTTTTATTGTCACATCTACATGAGGGTCTACCAAAAACAATCTCTCTACTATGTAGAGATAAGGCTGCGTATTTTCAGACTTCTCCAGACCTCGCTTTATTGCGAAATTTCGGACTAGGTGTGATAATGATGATGATGATGATGAAGTGGAGCCCACCAATGCTACAAAGACTTTACATGGTATTAATGGGTCTCATATAAGATGAAAAATTATGTCAATGTTGACGTAACGTTTAACTGATAAAATCCCGATAGATTATGTTAGTCAAAGGTTTAATTAAGATAATTTTGAAATGTTAAGAGTTTTTACTGAATATTTCAAAACATCACGGTTTAAATTAAATTTAGATGCAAGCATGAAGAGGTAAAATGTACCTTCAACCTTATCTTTTTCTCTTTAAAAATTCCTTATGTATGACCTATTAAGTTTCTAAATATGTTGACAATATATATAAATTATAATTCTAAATTATATTTATGATTTGATATATTAAACTTCTTTAATATATCCTTAATTCTCTGCTTAAATAATTTATATATAAAAATTTAAAATTGACATTTAGTAATACATCATAATTACTTAAATGTTGAAAATATCAAAGTAGCTTTGACTACCCTCCATATATATTTTTATATAATTCAATCATTTCATTTTATAATATTCTGATTAAGTATAAAGTATGAAATTAATATCGACTCTATTTAACTTTAATCATACTAGTTTTTCAACATTATTAATTAATTATTTTAATGAACTTTGAAAAAATTTTCAAAGTTTAACCCATCTTAGTTAAAGATTTATTAAATCAATACTAATAAAAAAACAAGAAAATATTACTTTAAGGAGATGAATCTTATATTGATCATTCGATTGCTTTTATATAGTTCATACTAAATATAATAACTATTGAGCTATACTTGATAATAATTATAGCTCTTAAATAATATCAAAATATAACATTTCTAATACAATATATTTTGGAGATTTTAAGTCAAAAAATCACTTATATAATAATTATAATGATAATTTCTATGAATATACAAGTATTACTTCATATAGAATTCTTACGTCAAGTTAGCTGAATAAATTTATTCTTTAATAAGTACTTACACATTTTCCTAAATGCTTTTGTATTTAATTTTATAAGATTAATTACTTCTTTTGTAAAGAAGAAAAGCTCTTTCTTGTTTATTAATAGTCAATTTAAAAAATAATAATTACAAACAATCTAAGAATAATATATAAATGTAATACAAATCTTATAATTATAAATTTATTGCAATTTTATTTACAAAATATAATTACCCTATAAATATTATATTATGAATAAATTCATTAAACAAACATGCACAAGATAAAAATATTTGTAAATTAATTATTACTAATATACAATTAATCAATTGCCTATAAGCCATAAATCAATAATAAAAACCTGCGGAATTTTTAAAGTGTGCTTTGCTTACGGAAGAATAGGGATGAGATACAAAAACAAGGTAGTTCTGCCTGATTCTGGTGATGTTGAACGTTACTGCTTGGATCCATGAAGCTGGTTGATATTAACTCCGAAATACCTGCAAAACAATAAAGGCACGCCGGGGGTTGATATTCGACAGGCTCCTCTGACATTTTAACTGTCGTACAGCTGTCAGGCGCATCCTTTTAATTGTTACGCTGTTGGATCCCGTTTTCGGAACCCAACTCTCTTGCTTAAAATTGTGAAACTTGAGCGTGCGTATTACTTGAAGGGTTATAATTTTTTTTCATTCTTAATCCCTTTGAACCCTTAAAGACA
>JANVCL010016579.1:0-10784 GCA_026546855.1 Erythroxylum incrassatum
ATTCCAGAAGTTGCAGACATATCTCTGCTGATTTTTGTTCTTCATGATTTGCGGTCCCTTTACAGCCTGGAAAGCTCTAGCTAGCCAGTTCTCATTCAAGGAAACATGCTTTAGCACACGTTTGCTAGGAATTTCTTGAGCGTACCATGTGGTATAAGTTGGTAACAGTAGATTCTTATGAAGATCGGTGGGAAAAAAGAAAAAAGAAAAAAGATGTCGGAGAAGGGACCGGTACCGTTAAGTGATTCAGGAGTCTTTAAGTAGTCTATTTATGAAAGGTCCTCCAGCATCAGGCAATTCCTTCGTTCTCAAGGATGATTCACTTTTCAAGCCCGTGGTTTTCTCTCTAACACCACAACAATTGACATGATGCAAAGAAGTGGATCATCAAAATTTCTTCTTTTAATATTTCTAATGCAACATCAACAACCAATGAAAGTATTGTTGATATGCGCGATCCAGAGAAATCCCGTAATACACAATTGTACTCCTATTTTCTATTCTTCTTGTAATATTTATAAAAATCTGAATTGTGTATGATGTAGAGATTTAGTTAATTACAACAAATTACAATAAGGATTTGTAGAAATGTATTTTTTTTCTGTATTTATCTTATATTGTATAGACTACTATATAGGCTGTTGTATAGCTCGTAACTTCTATTGTATAGGTTTTATTTCTGTTTAGTTGGGTTGCATTTTATATAGTGGGAGTCACCGTTTTATTATTATGTACAGTGGTCGTATATATACCATCTTCGTTTATGAATAAAATTACCCATTCAATTATTTCAGATTTGTCTACAAATTGAAATCCCTACGTTTTGCGATTTTTTTATGGTATTAGAGCGACTAGGTTGATTCTCGTTTTTTCGTAGCTGAATAATGGTAGAAGGCATGAGTGGTGCAAGATTGTCATTTGGAAGAGTGAATGGTAACGAGAATCCAATGTTTCTATAGAACTCAGATCATCTTGGGATGATTCTTTTCATGACTCCGTTAAGCGGCAACAACTACTTGTCTTGGAGCTGTTCGATGCGAATCACTTTAGGTGCAAAGCTGAAGCTTGATTTCATCAACGGCAAGTGTGAAAGACTAGCAAAAAGCTCACTAGACTATGATTGGTGGTGTCCGATCGACTTTATGGTCACATCGTAGATTCTTACGCCATCTCCAAAGACATTGTGGAGTCTTTTTTGTACACGAGTTCCAGTAGGGATCTTTGGAAAGAACTAGAGTGACGGTACGGAGAATATAATGGCCCGTTGTTGTATCAGATCAAGAGAAAAATCAGTTCAATTTCTCGAAGGGGACTGTCTATTTCCGGGTATTTCACTAAACTCAAACGTTTGTGGGATGAACTGAATTGTTTGGCTCCCATGCCACAGTGTTTGTGCGGATCCTTAAAGCAGATAGTTGATTTGGGGGATAATGATCGGTTAGTACAATTTCTTATGGGATTGAATGAAGAGTATGATGCTATGCAGAGTCAAATACTTGTGATGGAACCTTTGCCTCATGTAGATAGGGCTTATGCAATGGTAGTTAGAGTTGAAAAACAACGAGAGGTTAATGTTACTTTTACTGAGAATACAACTTGTGCTATGATGGTGCATAACTGTTGCAACAATAGTGCAAAAGGGACTGGCAGAGGTATTTCTAAGAAACAATTGAACAAGCAGGATATGTTCTGTGATTTTTGCAAGATGAAACGACATACAAGAGATACCTACTTCAAGATCCATGGATATCCAAATTGGTATAAAAGTTATAAAGATAAGAAAGGAGGAGATACAAATAAGGAGTTTGTGAATATGATTGACTCACCTTTGGATTATGTAGTAGAGAGGGGTATAAAAGAACCAGTCTCAAAGCAGGATATGACTGCAATGATTTAGCAAAGACAAGCAGATCCAGATGACAGATAGGGGAGGGGATGTCATCAATTTTGCACACTATAACAACTTTGCAGGTAGCATTCTCAACCATTGTTTTAGTTCAGCTAGTTCAATTTGAATGTGGTTCTTGGATAATAGACACAAGTGCTTCAAACCATATGTGCCATGATTTAAGTTTGTTTGATAGACCTAAACCAATTGCTAAATTCACTCCTATTCACCTACCGGATGGCACAATTAAGACAATAAATTTCACAGGGGATATTATCCTTTGTGATAATCTTAATATGTCATCCTCTTTACATGTACCTTCATTCAAATATAACCTACTTTCTGTGAATAAACTAGCTTGTCAATCTCCTACCAAATTTACCTTTTATGTAACCTTTTATGCTCTACAGGACCTTGTGACTGATGAGGTCTTAGCAGTTGAAAAGGTAAATGCAGGACTATATATTCTTGACACATATTCATTTAAAAAAAACATCATTTTGTCTTACATCACACTTTTAGATAATCACTCAAATAAGCCAGTACACTGTCATAGTGCTATTCTTGATGGTTTTTGACACCAAAGATTCGGTCATCCATCTCTTACTGTAATGAAACAGTTGCAATGTTCTTTCAATGATATGAAATTTTCTGCACAACCTTGTGATGTATGTCATTTTTCTAAACAAACTAGATTTCCTTTTCCTTAGAGCAGTATTAATACATTTGCATGTTTTGAATTGTTGCATATGGATCTTTGGGGTCCTTATAAACAGGGGTGAAATAGTGGAGCTCAGTACATTTTTACCATAGTAGATGACTTTGCTAGAACCACCTTGACCCATTTACTCAAATACAAAAGTCAAACATCTTCCTTCTTAGATAAATTCCTTAAACTTGTTAAAAATCAGTTTTATGCTATAATCAAAATCATCATAATAGACAATGGAACAAAATTCCTGAGTCATAGTTGTCAAGAATTTCTTGTCAACTATGGCATTATAAATGCAGGACTATATATTCTTGACACATTCATTTAAAAAAACATCATTTTGTCTTACACCACACTTTTAGATAATCATTCAAATAAGCCGGTACACTGTCATAGTACTATTCTTGATGGTTTTTGGCACCAAAGATTAGGTCATCCATCCATTACTGTAATGAAACAGTTGCAATGTTCTTTCAATGATATGAAATTTTCTGCACAACCTTGTGATGTGTGTCATTTTTCTAAACAAACCAGATTTCCTTTTCCTTAGAGTAGTATTAGTACATTTGCATGTTTTGAACTGTTACATATGGATCTTTGGGGTACTTATAAGCAGGGGTCAAAAAGTGGAGCCCAATACATTTTTACCATAGTATATGACTTTGCTAGAAAAACCTGGACCTATTTACTCAAATACAAAAGTCAAACATCTTCCTTCTTAGATAAATTCCTTAAACTTGTTAAAAATCAGTTTCGTGTTACAATCAAAATCATCAAAATAGACAATGGAACAAAATTCCTGAGTCATAGTTGTCAAGAATTTCTTGTCAACTACGGAATTATACATCAGGAAACCTCTCATTACACTCCACAATAAAATGGAGTTGTTGAACAAAAACATCAACGTTTGTTACAACTGCTAGAGCCCTTATGTTTCAGTCCCATTTGCCAAAGCAATTTTGGGGAGATTCAATTGTAATAGCCACATATATGATCAATAGGCTTCCAACTCTTGTTCTTAACTGGAAGTCTCCTTATTCTGTTATATTTCACAAAGAACCCAATTACAATTTTCTAAGAAGTTTTTTGGTTGCTTGTATTATGCCTCCAACGCATCTCCTCGCAAAGATAAGTTTCTCCTAGGGCTTTCAAATATGTTTTCCTTAGTTATTCTTTAGGTCAAAAGGCTTACAAACTTTAAGATATGCAACGTCATCATATTTTCATTTCTAGGGATGTTGTTTTCTATGAGAACATATTCTCATTTCAGTATATTTCTTCATATTTAAAATTAGTTCCTTTGTCTAATCTAGATGTCCTAACACCTGTTATATTTCAAGAATCATCACCTCCTGAAATTCTTACTGTTGGTCCATCAAATTCAGCAGTTCACCTTCATCTGATACACCTTGTTCCACCGATATTACACAGAGTCTAGCTCCTATTCGGAGGAGTACTCGTATGACCCAACAACCAAATTGGTTGAATGATTTTGTTTCACATGCATCTGTTACTAATATTTCTCATCATACTTCTCCTAATATACCTAATTCCTCTTCTCATACACCTCCCACATATCCCCTTCTAATCTCCTCACATCTTACCTCAACTTATCAGTCTTTTTTAGCAAATGTGTCTAATCTTGAGAAACCTAATTATTTTGAGCAAGCTCAAACTAATCCAAATTGGTTGACTACTATAGAGGCTGAGTTGGCAACTCTTAATAGCAATCATACTTGGGACCTTACTACTTTACCAAAGGGTAAAAACGTTATTGGTTCTAAATGGGTGTATAAGGTTAAACTTAAACCAGATGAGACTATTGATAGATATAAGGCTAGGTTAATAGCTAAAGGCTATAATCAAATTGAAGGGTTGATTACACTAACTGCTTTTCTCCAGTTGCCAAGATGGTTACTCTGAGACTTTTTATAGCTATTGCTACTGCAAAAGGTGCCCTTTACATCAATTAGACATAAACAATGCCTTTTTGCATAGTTATATTGATGAGGAATTGTACATGTTACCTCCTCAAGGTTATACCAAGGCTGGCCCCAATCAAGTGTGTCAATTGCGGAGGTATTTGTATGGTCTTAAGCAAGCTTCACACCAATGGAATCATGAGCTTACTGTTTCTCTTTGCCAGCAGAATTTTGTGCACTCTGCTCATGATCCGTGTCTTTTTATTAATTCAGAAGGGGTTGGTTATATTGCTATCATTGTATATATTGATGATGTGTTAGTCATGGGTCTAACAGAGACTTGTATTCAACAAGTAAAGCAGATTTTACTTGACCAGTTTACTATTAAAGATGTGTTGGAGGCATAACACAAGCAACCAAAACTTCTCAGAAAATCGTAATCGGGTTCTTTGTGAAATATAGCATATTAAGGAGACTTTCAGTTAAGAACAGGAGTTGGAAGTCTATTGATGATATATGTAGCTGTTAAAATTGAATTTCCTCAAAACTGCTTTAGCAAATGGGATTGAAACATAAGGGCTCTAGCAGTTTGTAACAAATGTCGATGTTTTTGGTCAATAACTCCATTTTGTTGTGGAGTGTAAGGAGAGGTTTTCTACTGTATAATGTCATAGTTGACAAGAATTTGTTGATAACTATGACTTAGGAATTTTGTTCCATTGTTTGTTCTGATGATTTTGATTGTAGCATAAAACTGATTTTAATAAGTTCAAGGAATTTATCTAAAAAGGAAGATGTTTGAATTTTGTATTTGAGTAAATAGGTCCAGGTTGTTCTAGAAAAGTCATCTACTATAGTAAAAATGTACTGAGCTCCACTGATTGACCCTTGCTTATAAGGACCCCAAAGATCCATATGCAACAATTCAAAACATGCAAATGTACTAATACTGCTCTTAGGAAAAGGAAGTTTGGTTTATATAGAAAAATGGCACACATCACAAGGTTGTTCAGAAAATTTCATATTAGAGCAAAGACAACTACAGCTAGCTCTAAATCATGTACTGGATAATTAATCTTGTGAGACCTTAGTTGTCTCAATGCATAGGCGATTACCTTGCCATACTGCATCAACACAAATACCAATCATTGATGTGAAGCATCACTATACACCACATATCCTTCGATCCCCGATAGAATAGTCAACATCGGTGCTGTAGTCAACCGATGCTTCAGCTTCTCAAAGCCCTTCTGACACTCCTCACTCCATCTAAACACTACGTTCTTCCTCAGAAGTTTTGTCAGGGGGGTTGAGATCAGAGAAAACCTCTCGATAAACCTCTGGTAATATCCGACCAACCCTAGGAAGTTTCAGATTTTAGACACATTCCTCGGAGCTTTCCAATTCATTAATGCCTCTATCTTCTTTGGATCTACTTGTATGCCTTGTCCAATCACTATATGTCCCAAAAACACCACTTGATTCAGCTAAAATTCGCACTTACTGAATTTAACATACAGTTCCTTTTTTCCCTCATGATCTGTAAAATGACTCTTAAATGCTCAGCATGCTCTTCTATGCTCTTTGAATACACCAAAATATCATCTATGAACATAATTACAAAGTGATCCAAGTAGCGCTGAAATGCCTTATTCATCAAAGCCCCAAAAGTTGCCGATGTATTAGTTAACCCAAACGGCATAACTAAGAACTCGAAGTATCCATATCTGCTCCTGAATACACTTTTGGGTACATCAGCCTCTGCTATCTTCAACTGATAATACCCCGATCTCAAATATAGCTTAGTAAATACTTATTATAAAATAATTTCAATTATTTTAAAAACTATAATGTTTTTGTAAAATTTCTTAAACAAAAGTTTATATCTTTTACTCTTAAATTACTCAACTCGAGATGAACACTAATCAAGTTATTGACATTTGATGGGTGTTCTATATTTTTTAATATTCTTAAAAATATTTAAAAAATGTGATTTCTTAAGAAATTAACAAATAAAAATTTCTTATAATTTAAAAAGTTAAGATTTTTTTTAAAATTTTATTAAATGACACTATTCCTTTAAACCTTTGTCTCGGGATGAATAACTTTTTATTAAGTATCTGTCTAATTATTTCAATAATAAAAAATCTAACTAATTCGATCAGATCAACTTAAACTAACTAATTTTTTGGTTTAGTTTTTAACTTTTTTGTTAGATTTACTCTTGTTGTTAAAAACGATCATTAGTTAATTTTTGTAAATTAATAAATTTTTATAAACCAAAATAAATCAATAAATTTTTATATAATAATATTTTTGTAATTAAACTTCAATTTCATTGCTAAATAAAAAAATATCTTTCAATCATATTTTAATATATTTAGTTTTATTCAATCTTTATAATATTAATGAAATTTTTTAGACCTTAAATATCTTGATTTATTAGTTTAAATATTTTTAAATATTAATTTTTAATGTAAAATTCGTTTAGAATAATCATATATACATATTTAACACTAAATCACATACAATTTATATTAAAATAAATCAATTAAATTTTAATATTTCGGTATAATTTCTTATGGTAACCTTTAGAGTATGTCCATTTTTATGAGTGAGTTGTACAAAAAAAAACAACTCATTAAATAGTATTTCCTATCACATTCAGCCGACACACTGGACTTTCTCTAAGACCTAATCTTCTAATTTAAATAAGATTAACATGACTAGAAATCGTAGTCCTAGCGATCAACCTACCACTTTTGAGTGCATTTCAAGTGAGAGATCATTGCGTGATAGATTTACCACTCGAGTCCTTTTCTTCACTTATTGTGAGTGATTATCGGCGTAAAAATGTTGGATTCCTGAGGATTGGATAAGATATTGGAAGTGATGAAAATCATAAACTGATTGTGCACTCTTTCTTTACTTGTGCATTAAATGATTATGACATTTCATATTTCAAAATTAAGATTGTATCTTACGGGTTGTATATAATTTTTTATTCAAATTGTTTTTATATCATATTACATTTCAATTTTTTATTACTTTAAGTTATGGATTTCTTTAGTAAACCAATCTAATTTTTATTTGACAAATAGGAAGAAAATTAAGAACTGAAGTTATTTATCCTTCTTCATATATGCTAATGAGCTTTGGAACTTTATTTAAATCCTATTTAATGTGATATGAATATATTAAATTTTTTTAAACTATCTTAAACAAAATATGATCCGAATATATTAAATTTCTTTAAATTATTCGAACAATGACAATAACAATAATTCGGTAAAAAATTTGTCATACTAGACTTTGAAAATGATCAAAACTGTCCAATAATTCTTGGTATATCATTTTTGACCATCTGAAAAGATTTGGTAAATGTCTATAAAGACAACTTCATCCTTCGGATTAGAGATGAATAAGTGAAATTTAGTATGAATTAGGTATTAAAAAATCTGAAGAAGGGTAGCTCGTTAATTAAAATTGATGAAGCCGAATCTTCAAAGGAGTAAGAAGAAGAAGAACAAAATACAACGAAGATTGAGTTTGAATCATATAAGGAAGCCTCTCTTTTAGAAGCTAAAGAAGAAGAGAATGAAGAATAGAGAGTACAAGATATAGAGGTTGAAGAAGATATCAAAGTCTCTATTCATGAAGTGAAAGAAGAAGAGGAGACGTGGTTGATTGGAGAAGAACAAGAACAACTCACCCTCTTACGAGAAAAACTGTTGGATTCAATAAAAGATTTGGGGAATTTTATTATTCCCTATTTTATTGACAATTTGTTAGTAAAAACGAAATTATTGAACTTAATTGGTTTTCTTAATTTTATTAATATTGGCCTTTTGATTGTCTTCCAACATGTAGCTTATTTACAAGCTATGAAATGCAGAGTCTGGGAAGATTTTGTAGTACGTTAACCTTACCTCTACCTAGCAGAGAGGTTGTTTCCGAACGATCTACTAAATAAATGTTACAGTTTAAACAAAACAATTAAATTTTATATAGACCAATTAGAGGCAAGTGCACCCCGTCGACAAGTAATATAAAACGATAAGAATCGAATATCGTACCCAAGAGAAATCCAACACGCAAGACAATTAAATTAAATGATGAAAAATTACTCCAATAATCAAGAATTGATTGATTTGAAATTAAAATAAAATAAAGTAAGGAAATCAAGGAATTATGAAAATTGCAAGGTATGAATTAAAACGACTAGATTTAATCAAATGACAAAAATCGGTTAAGGTATCAAATTTCAATTGGATTGGACACTAAAAATAAAATTGTAACGGTGGATTGATTTAGGAAATACTTTACTTAAGCAAGTCAAACCCAATGTTCATGGGAATTCCTTCCCTTCTAAATCTGAGTCACCATTTGGTTCATAGAGAATTCGGAATAAAAGACGTTAAATATTAGAAGCTTAAAATTAAGTTTGTTAATCCTAGTATCCTCACATAAGATCCTAAGGTTGGTCTACATTTTAGTCTCAAGTATGTCGCTTGATTAATTTTCCAACAAATCAAATCACATTGGTTGTGGAATTCAATCATCTAAGGTCTTAATCTAGGTGATCAAGCTAAATTAGGACTAAATATGCATTTAATCAAGCAAAAATCAATACCATAAAAATTATCCTAATCCAATATCAATCTTAACCTTAACCGAAAAGAAAAATTTACTCACACATATTCATCAATGTCACATAAATCATGGTCATAATATATGTTTGCATTGAATAAATCCACACATTTAAAATAAATAAGTAATTAAAAATTAAAAACACCCCCCTTTTCTCTAGCTCCCACGTTGCTTTTTCTCCAGCTCTCTACATTATCTTCAATTGTTTATCTTTCAACCAGCTGCTTCAACATGAGTAGAGAGTGTATGTTAAGTGGGGCTATTTTTGTTACTCTCTTCCTTGCAGCCAGCTACTCCCACAAGCTCACTTTTTTGCCACCTCCTGCTTTGTCTTGGTGTCTCCACCAGCTGCCACGTTAATCTCCTAGGCCACCAGCTTCTTGCCTCAACGTGTTTTTCATTTTTTAGCCACCAGCATGTAACGTTATCAACGAGAAAAGAGTAGTGTCCTCAGCTGCATCAACCTTCTACCTCCACGTCTTCTTTTCTCCACCAGCTGACGTTGTTGTGAAATGAATGAAGGTTGCGTGTGGAGCCACTAGCTTATGTGTTGTTTTGTCCAGTTGCAACGTTGGTCTCTATTCCAGCTGCTTCAACTCTTCTCTTGCAACGTAGCTGCTGTTGGTTTCGTTGCCACCTGCTACTTCAACTTTAGCCCCCAGCTGGTTCATTAACGTGAGTGGATGGAGAGTCTTGAATGGGATGTAGCGTGAGTAATCTCTGTGAACATGTATGTTGTCCACCTCTCCTAAGTGAGTTTTAGAGTATATGATTTATGGGTGGTCTATAATGTGTGTCTTTTTGGCTGGTGGTGTATGCGTGTTTTATGGAGGCAGCCTTAGGAGTGTCTTCTTTTGCATCAGTCAAGTATGGAGGCTGCTTTTAGAGGAAAGATATGCTGGTGTGCTTCCACCTTCTACTTTCTTCTTCATATCCAGCTATTAAAGTGTCTCTCTTAGATGGCTACGTTGTCTCTTATGCGTGGAGGGGTGGCGTGATTCTTGGAGAGCTTGTGTGAGGGGTGCATTTTTTGCATGATTTTTTTCTTCTCTCCAGTCTACACCACCAGTTGCTTGTTGTTGTTCTCTTGTTGTCTGAATCTGCTTTCTTCCCTTCATTGTCTATTCCACCACTAGTTGTTGCTATTTGTTTTTTCCTATTCAATCTCCATGCCTCTCTCTAATTTGTTTTATGTCTTGAATAATTCCAGTCCCTCTCCTTTCTCATGCATAACTCTCCTTTTTATCTTCTAAAAACGTTAACGTTTTTATTCATCCAAAGGTGCCTAAATTAAAAACAGATAACTCTTAATTAGTGCAATTTAAATATTAAATGGACAAGAGTTTAGGAAATTATAAATCTAAAATTAATATAAAAGTGCCCATTAACAACACCCTTACACTTGAATTGTTGCTTGCCCTCAAGCAACTTACTTAGGTCACAACCAATATATTATGTCATTTTATTTTCAACGAAAATCAAGTCTTTGCAATCCCTTAAAAATTCAACAAACTCGAGTATCAAGCTACAACACATATCATAATATTTTCATCAATGCACATAAACAAAATCAAAGGTAGATATCCTTGATCAAAAGCAAGCACAAAATTAA
>JANVCL010016743.1:0-10771 GCA_026546855.1 Erythroxylum incrassatum
GCTCGGCTAATTTTATATGTTCGACCGAGACTGGGTTCCCATTTCTGCCGAGCCCTATTTTCTGACCGATCGATCTGCCCTTTTGTTTCTGACCGATCGACTTGTTTGTTTGACCGATTGATTTTACACCTTCTGATCGATCGACCAGGTCGTTCAATTAAGTGTTTTAGAAAAGTCGGTTTTTAAGACACGAATGAAGGGCAAACTTGGAAGTTCAGTTAAGGTTTTAAATTTTAAGACTGATAAGGAAGGGCAAGAGAGTCCTTGCTCATTCATTAAATGACGTGGCATGTGGCTGAGGTATAAATAGAAGAAGCAGAGAGCTGTTGTTGTCGTGGGACTTAGAAAATTCCAGAAGAAAGAAAAGAGAGAAATGAGAGAAGTGAGAGTTCGGAGATAAGAGGAAGAAGAGAGGGAGAGCTACGTCTTGATTTTTCATGGGCGTCAAGAGAGATTTTGACGCTGCTCCAAGAGGGAAAAAGATGGAAAATGATGAGAGCTCCATGATGAGCCAAAAAAAATCCGAAAGTTGGTGAAAAATGAGGTAAGACCGAAATTTTTGATCTTTGATTTCGATGAAGTTTTGGTTTAGGATGATGGAAAATGTTATGGATTTGTGTTTTATGAAGTCAATTTGAAAGATCATGTGATTGATGATGGTTAATTTTAGAATTGATGAATTAGAGTTTATGCCCAAATTTGGGAATTTGGGGATTTTCGAAATTATTGATGTGGATAGCTTGGAAATATGATTATTTGATGAACCCCTAAGTTAATTGTGAAAATATTGCATTTTATGATGATGAATTTGGGTATTGATGGCTTAGGTGAATGTTGATTGATTGAAAGAATGATGCTTTGGTCAAATTGATGATCGGAACGAGTTCCTAGCTTCAGTATGAGGTGGGTAACATATCCCCTTTTTGATTTAAAAGCTGTTTATAAACTTTTGAAATTAAAGAAAGCAAAATTATGATTTCCGAATAATTTTGATAAAGTGAGAAAAGATTTTCTGATTTGAATTGCATCATAAATGTTGCGTCTTTGTTTGAATGATTTGAAAAATCATTTCTGATTCGATACATGATTGTGATAAAGTGCATGGAAATACTTTGTATGTTATGTCATTGAACATGTTATACGAAAAGATAGCTTTCTGAGAAAGCATTCGATAAGTGATTTGAGCATGATATGTGCTTTGTTTGGGCAAGAGAGGAACGTCCTGTTAGTCACGTGCACGTTGACCCTAGCCTTCTCCCGGCTGGCCACTATGGCCCACGAGATCCGAAATGGACTCGTCCTGTTTACGGTATAAACTCCGGTTTATCCGTCCTGTTCCACGGAACTCTCTCGCCATAAGTTTGTGCATTGCATATGTGAATTGTTAAGTGATGCATTCATGTTTTGAAAACGATGGATTTGTGGCTAAAAGCCTAAGAGAAAGATACGGTTTACTGATTTCGATTTTGTTTATCGAAAGAAAAGAATTTTTTTGAAAATGTGATTTACGGATTTCAAAGAAATGTTTTCTGAGACCTGAAAAAGAAAAAGATTTCAAGAGCTTTACTTATTATTAAACTGTTGCCCACTGAGCGTAAGCTCACCCCCTTCTTTCCCATCCACAGGTGATGAGAAGATCGGGTGATTGAAAGTGAAGGACTTATTTATGTTGTGTATTTTTGTGTATGATTTCGATAGTGGTTTTGTAAATGGCTTGGAATGCCATTAATGTAATGTAACTGATGTAAGTATATGAGTGATAAATATGATGTATGATTATGAGATATGGATTATGATAATATGTAAGCATGACCAGACATGTGAGAATTATCGAATAGTTTAGAAATGTGTTTGATTTGTGTAGGGATTCCGGACAAGAGGTCCGATGATGTGTGAAAGTGTTAAAGGATTGGACAATTTTATAAAAGTGAAATGTGTTAAGTATCAATGGTATGAAAAAGATAAATATGGAATGACTTGTATACAAAGGAAAAGATAAATTGGTATCAACTCAGATTCGACCCCCTATTTGCATTCGATTTCTGCTTCCGATTCTATTCGCTCCGTTTTCGTTTTCGTTTTCCGGTTGGGATCCGATTTTCGAGATCGGGTTCCAACAGTTATAATATTCTAGTGAGAGAAATTTTTGTTCCAGTGTGAGTTATATAACTCTTGAAATAACTTATGTTATTACAAAGCTTAAAAGTGTGCTAGATAGTCTTAAACATCTAAAACTTGTGAAGTTTTTCTTAATGCTTGAAAAAGATATGTTGCAGCAAGTTTTTTCTTTCGCCAACTGAAGAAAAGAGATAATATAATCTAAATTCTTAAGTGAAGCTTAAAAAGTGGACTTAAGTAAAGGATGACTTAATCACTATAACTGCTCATCTATTTCATTATTGTCTTTATGATATGTCTTCTGGTTGGATGATTAGTAGCTAAGGTATAATTTGGTATATCAATTGGATACTAAAAAATACAAGGGTATTGGCTCAAAGAGAGTAGGAATACTTCGATATTGACTTTGTCATTGTCTCTAATTTAATAACATCATGTACTAAGTTTCAAGCAATACTCTATAATTTAATAACATAATGTACTAAGATTAAAGCAATACTTTTGATAAAAAGTGTTCTATTTATTTCATTTAAGGTTTTTGTAAGGCATCCTCAAAACTAACAATAAAGTAGTACAAATGGTTCTTCTAAATCAATTTGCAATGTTGGACCTTATAATTTCCTTTTAATTAAAGAATTGATAAGAAAAGCTTTTAAGATTGAATTTATTATTAGAGAACTTATAGGAAAAGTTGTTGACATTAATTAAGGTTTTATTGTATGTGAAAGCACAAATGATATCCAATTTTTATAAATGAAGTTTTCTCACACCGAAAATGAGTACAAGAACAAAAAGAAATAGTTACAAAAATAATGGACATCAAACATTGTGTATTTGTTCAAACACTTGGTATGCATTAACCTCTTGACCTCTAATTCAAGGCAAATTCCTAATCTTTTTCCATCATTCTCCAACAAATACACAACCCATCATTAACAATCAATAATTAACAATCAAAACCAAAAACAAACTCCATATGAACCAAAAATATCAACCACATATTGTTAATCATCGGAGAAAGGAGAGGAAGGAGAAGAGGACAATACCTTTAGTTAAGACCGCTGGAGAAGACGACGTTAGAGACACACGAGCTCCACGGCGATAACATAGCTCCAGATGACGATGGAAGCAGATGGAGGTGGCAGATCGATGGAGGAAGAAGACGATGTAGGCGCAGGGTGGGGGGAGGGCTTCGGGTGGTTTAAAACATAACCAAAACGACGTCATTTGGTATTGTTTGGTTTAAGTTATAAACGTTAAACCAACAAACCAAACAACATCGTTTTGGTTATGTTTTAAACGTTTACAAAATAACCAAAACGACGTTGTTTGGTTTAAATCCAAACGACGTTGTTTTTGTTAAGTTATAAACGTTAAACCATCAACCGGTAAACGACGTCATTTGATTTTAATCCAAAACCAAATGACGTCATTTTAGCTATGTTTTAAACGTTTAAACCTTCACTGCAAAATGACGTCATTTGGTTAAATCCTAATCAAAGTCATTTTGTTCAAGAATTGAAGAGGTTCTTAAGTTAACTTTCCCAAAACGACGTCGTTTTCGTGGAGTTCAAAGCCGACGAATGACAACAACATTTACCCACAGAATTACCGACGATAATATCCGTTGGTAAATGATTTCTTTCGAATTTAGCGACAAAAAATTATACCACCGCTAAAGTAAAATTTTCAAACGACATTACCAACGCATATAGTATTTCTGTCGGTAATTACCCACGGGTTTATTTCCAGTCGGTAAAATTTTGTCGCTATTTTGTTATTTTCTTGTAGTGATATGCTTGTGACTGTGCCAATTCTTATATCTCCTGACTGGTCTCTTCCTTTTGAATTAATGTGTGATGCAAGTGATTATGCAGTGGGTGATATTTTAGGCTAAAGACGTGGTAAGACCTTTCATCCCATTTTTTATGCAAGTAAGACAATGAACAATGCACAATGCCATCACACCACCACGGAGAAAGAGATGGTGGTGGATGTGTTCGCTTTTGACAAGTTTTGCTCATATTTGTTTTTTTTCTAAAGTGATTGTGTATACTGACCATGCAGCCTTGAAATACTTGATGACAAAACCCGATGCTAAACCAAGCCTAATTCGTTGGGTGTTACTTTTGTAAGAGTTTGACATTAAGCTGAGGGATAAGAAGGGAGTTGAGAATTTTATAGTTGATCACCTCTCAAGGTTAGATGAAGTTGCCATAGAGAGTGCAACAAAGAAGGACATTCAAGAAACTTTTCTTGATGAGCATCTGATGGTTATGACAATCACTCCTTCATTTGCAGACTATGTAAACTACCTTGCTGGTAATATCTATCCCCCTAATTTTTCCCAAGCTCAAAAGAAAAAAATTGTCTAAGGTAAGATACTATCTTTGGGATGATCCTTTGCTTTACAAGATTTGTGTGGATGGTATTGTTAGGTACTGCATTCCTGAAGAAAAAATGTCCTCTGTGTCATATCATTGTCATTCTAGAGAGGTTGGGGGACATTATGGTGCATTTAGGACAGCTCATAAGGTTTTAGAGTGTGGTTTCTATTGGCCCACCTTATTTAAGGATGCATTTGCATTTGTCAAATCTTGTGATAGGTGTCAAAGGGTCAGGAACATTAGTAAGAGACATAATATGCCATTGACTAACATTCTTGTTTGCGAGGTTTTTGATGTCTGGGGCATAGACTTCATGGGACCATTTCCTAAGTCTTTCTCCAATCAATATATATTGCTTGCTGTTGATTATGTTAGCAAGTGGGTGGAAGCAGAGGCATTGCCCACAAATGAGTCTAGTCGTGTTGTTAAGTTTTTGAAAAATAATATTTTTACACGTTTTGGCACACCTAGGGCTATCATTAGAATAGGGGGTCGCATTTTTGTAATAAAATTTTTGATTCACTATTAGCTAAGTATGGGGTAACCTATAAGATTGCTACTCCATACCACCCCCAAACTACTGGGCAAGTTGAAGTCTCAAATATGGAATTAAAGAAAATACTAAAGAAAATTGTTAATACTTCTAGGCTAGACTGGTCTTTAAAGCTAGATGATGCACTTTAGGCATATAAGACCACATTTAAGACACCCATAGGCATGTCACCATTCAAGATAGTGTATGGCATGTTTTGTCATCTTCCAGTTGAGTTAGAGCATCGTGCATACTGGGCTACCAAATTTCTTAACCTTGATTTGTCTTCTACAGGTGCTAAGAGACTTATGCAGCTTCATGAGCTTGAAGAGTCCCATTTAGATGTTTATAACAATTTGAAGTTGTATAAGGAGCGTGTGAAGAAGTGGCATGAAAGGAAGATCCTCCACCGAGACTTTAAGGTAGCGATTAGGTATTGATCTATAACTCTCGTCTTCATCTTTTTTTCAGGGAAGCTTAAGTCAAAGTGGTATGGTCCATTCTCTGTGATCCAAGTCCTTCCTTTTGGAATCCTTGAGGTAAAACGAGAAAATGAAACCCTTTCAAGGAAAATAGACAATGAGCTAAATTGTATATGCCTAGGTTTGTGGATAATTCTGAAGAGTGATTGTCACTTTATGACACTTTGCCTCCTTGATTGCAGTGCATGCCTTCTAGTAGGATTGTAGTTTTCTTTCTTTTATTTTCTCATTGTTTCCTTTGCATTTGTTTCTAGTTTAATGCTTTCCTTTGAGTTGTTTTGAGTTTTCTTTAGGTTTGCATGGTTAGTGACAAAGAGTTATTGGTTGATTCTTTTTCAGGGAAGTTTCTTCTTTCTTTTTCCCCTCTTTTTATTTGATTGTTGACTACTTGAACATTAGGGACAATGTTCATATTAAGTGTGAGTAGCCTTTTCCCTTTTTATTTTACCTTAACCTAAGCCACATTACAACCTTTAGTAAAAGCTATTTTGATCCATGATGGCATATACTCTAAGTAGAGGAAAATAGGTGAACTTGTAAGCATATGGTAGTGTAATCTCTTAGAGGAAGTTTCGAGTGAAACACAACCCTTATACAATTGAGTGACATAAGTGAATATCGTGAGGAAGATCCATTTTAATTTCATGCTTGCTTTTGATCAAAGATATCTACCTTTGATTTTGTTTATGTGCATTGATGAAAATATTATGATACATGTTAGCTTGATACTAGAGTTTGCCTAATTTTAAGGGATTGTAAACGCTTGATTTTCGTTGAAAATTAAATGACATAATATGTTGGTTGTGACCTAAGTAAGTTACTTAAGGACAAGCAACAATTAAAGTGTGGGGGTGTTGTAAATGGACAGTTTATATTAATTTTAGATACATAATTTGCTAAATTGTTTTCCATTTAATATTTAAATTACATTAATTAAGAGTTATTTGTTTTTAATTTAGGCACATATTGGATGGATAAAAAAGCTTACGTTTTAGTCACTTAAAATGTTAACGTTTTTGGAAGATTAAAATAAGGACGATTTATGTGTGAAGCAGACCAAAACGACTATGTAGAAGAAGGAAACGTGAGGTGTGTGGTGTTGGGACGTGAAGAGAATAACGCAGAAGTGGTGTGTGCGTGCACAGTAACTGTGAACTAAGAATTATGCATTAAATTATCACATCAAGGGGTGTTGGCTGGTGTGTGCTATGTGTGAGGCGTGGGTTTTGTGGAGAGAATAGAAGAAAAACAAGGCAGCGTGGGCTACATTGGTGCATAAGAGGTGGCGTAAGTGGTGGACCAAGAACAAGGAACATAAATTGTCACATCAAAGAAGAAATAAGGGAGGGGCGTGAGTGTTGAAGAGCAGCGGCAGCATAGAAAAAAGAACAAAAAATCAGTGAGTGGCATGTGCGTGAAAAGGTGGACCAAAAGACTCTCCTAAAATCACGTAGAAAGCTAGCGGTGGGGAGATTAGTGGCGTGAATAAGTGATTCACAGCAATCACGTAAAACAACCACTAAAGAGACTCCAATCAGACGTTAGCAGCTATGGCAAGAAGGAAATGAAAGCAGCTGGTAAAAACACAAAAATGTTACAGCTGGTGGCTTGGAAAAAACAAAAAACAACTTGAGTTGGGGAGATAGAAGAACATTGGCAGCTGGTAGAGATGAGACGATGGCAACTGGTGGACATTAAATGAAGACAATAGCTGGTGGCTAAGACAAAATCGAAGCAGCTGTGGAGAAAAATGTTAGCTAGTGGTGGAGACACCAAAAGAGACGTTGGCAGCTAGTGGAAGCAGCTGGTGGAAAACACAAACGAAGGCAACTGGTGGCTAGGAGAAACAACGAAGCAGCTAGTTGCAAGATGACGTTGAAGCAGCTGGTGGAGAAGAGAATAGTTGAAGCAACTGGTGGCTAGGAGAAAAAAAAGACTCTCTCCACACTCTTACGTCGAAACAGCTGGTGGAGAAACCAAAACAAAGCAAGAGCTGGCAAGCAACGAAGGAAAGCAGCTGGTGGCAAAGAAGGAGAGCAACGTAGCAACCCTACTCCATTAACATACACTCCATTCCATTCACGCAAGCGTGGAGAGAAAACAGCGACTTGGCCAAGGCTTTTCGATCCTAGTTATTATTGTTTTTTAATTTATTTTTATTCCTTGTTTATTTTAATTGTGTGGATTTAATCAATGCAACCATATATTATGACCATGATTTATGTACATTTATGAATATGGGTGAGTAAGTTTTTTTTAGTTAAGGTTAAGATTGATATTGGATTAAAATAATTTTTGTGGTATTATTTTTGCTTGATTGAATGCATATTAGTCCTAATTTAGTTTAATCACCGAGATTAAGACCTTAGATGATTGAATGCCATAATCAATGGGATTTAATTTCTCGAAAAATTAATCAAGTGACATACTTGAGACTAAAGTGTAGACCAACCTTAGGATCTTGTGTGAGGATACCTAGGATTAACGAACTTAGTTTTAGGCTTCTTGTATTGAACGCCTTCTATTCCGAATTATCTATGAACCAAGTGGGTGACTCGAATTTAGAAGAGAAGGGAACACTCATGAACATTGGATTCGACTTGCTTAAGTGAAGTAATTCCTAGATCAATCCACTGTTACAATTTTTTTTAGTGTCCAATCCAATTAAAATCCAGTACCTTAACTGATTTATGTCATTTGATTAAATCTAGTCGTTTTAATTCATACCTTACATTTTTCATATTTCCTTGATTTGCTTACTTTATTTTATTTTATTTTCAAAACAATCAATTCTTGATTGTCTGAGTAATTTTTCATCGTTTAATTTAATTGTCTTGCGTGTTGGGATTCCCTTGGGTACGATATCCCATCCTTACCGTTTTATATTACTTATCGACAGGGTGCACTTGCCTCTAATTGGTCTAGATAGAATTTAATTTATATTTTTTTAGGCTTACAACATCTTTATTAACCCGCCAAACCAACCCTCTAATTCACTATCTTTGGGAATAAAATCAAATCTCTATACCGCACCAATCCCAACTGAAGTGTTGGACCCCGATCTTTTAGTGGAATTTAGAAATAGTAAATGAAATTGAATGAGTGTGTTTGTATATGTATTGTGTTATAGATATTTTTGTGCTTTAAGGAAATTAATGGGAAAAGAATCATTTGGTTTTGATGACTTTGATATTTGAGTAGATTTGTATGGGTTATAAGAGTAAAGTGAATGAGTTGATTGAAATAGAAGTTGAAAAGCAAGAAATGATTAGTGAAAGTGTTAAATTTTGGAGAATTAAGAATGTTTGACTTTTTAGAGATAGAGAGTTGACTTTTTATTTAAGCAGTTTTTTAGAAAAGGATTTTCATGAGAATTATAGCTCCTGTTGAAAGCTTTCTGTCGCCATAAAGTATGTAGATTTTGGGATTTGGAGTTGAAAGATATAAGCCTTAAGAGTGATGATGCTATATGGGAAGTATGAACAGGATAGGTATGGAGAATGATGAGAATTTGTGTATGTTATGAGTTTTTAAGTTGAGATTTGGGAGTTTGATGTATTCCAATTGGCAATTGAATGATCTAGGAGTGTTATTACATTAGAACAAGTGATTTTGGGATGATTATGGGTGTATGTGGTGTTAGGATAGAAGTTGGAAGCATTGGAGAGGCTTTGAAAGGAATTTTGGGCCTTTTGATCAGTGTATGTTCGTTGAACGGACATGTATGTCCGCTCAACGGACCTTTTTGGGTGAATTTGGACTCCCTGCCTCGCCAATGTCTGTTAAACGGATATGTATGTCCATTTAACGGACCTTCTCGGGCGAAAAGGACTATTTTGCCAGCCAATATCTGTTAAACGGACATTCTCAGGTAAGCTTCAGAAAATTGAGTTTTTGACTCCCTTCGAGGCCAAATTGATTCTTCTGTCCTTCATGGAAGTTGTAGAGCTTCCTTTTATCTTTCAATCGATACCAAATTTGTCAAATTTGGAGTTCGGGATGAAGAGTTATGAATTTTGAAAATTTTGGTTATTTGTTTCCTGTTTTGACTCCTTCTGTTTTGTTATTTCGTTCCCAATCTGACCCTCTCTCAATCTTTTACTTATAATTTCTCCATCCAACATCTGATTGATTTGGTTTTTGAAGCGTTGGATTCCTAAGATATTCCTCGATCTGTCCATGGATAATTACGAATTTTTGGGATTAAATTGAGGATGATTGATTTAATCAAAGTGAGTTAGATAATTTTCTCATGGTTCAGTATTTGGAGAAATTCTTGATCTGTGGAGATCCAATTGAATTGATTCTTAAGGCAAAATAAAATAGAGATTTGGGGCTACAAATCATATTGAGGAATTGAATTTCAATTTAGCCCATAAGGCTTTCAATTGCTGAATTGAAGTCGAGTTTAGTGTACAGTCTTGGATTAGAAACATCTGACAGTATTTTGGTCATAATTTGTGCTCTAGTCATCCAAATGAAATGATTCTTGATTTGGATTAAACTAGAAAGATAAGGCTACATTTTTTCTGAAGAAAGTGAGTTTTAATTCAGCCTCGAAGAATGTCAATTTTTGGATGGAAGTAAAGTGCTGGAAAATGTGTTAGCATAATGATAGTTCGAGATGTTTGGAGCATAACTCTTAGTGTAGTGCACCAAATTTAATGATTTTGGTGGTATTATGAAATTAAGACAATGAGGAACATTTCTCTAGAAGTAAGTTTTGGCAAATTCCTTTAATTTGATGGTGAAAAAAAGTCCTAAAGTAAGTATGAATTGAAATAAAGTTCAGGGGCAATTTGGGAAGATCACTTAAAGAGTTAAGGTTTTAGGCTAAGATGGAGGGGCATATGGTTCATTAGCCATTCATTAAATGACATGGCACTAGAAGATAAAGGGGGCTATCGGTTTTGGAGAGTGAAGTACGACAATGAGAAGAAAGAAAATGAAAGAAAGAAGAGAGAAAGGTGAGAAGCTTGTTCGGTGGAGGTGAGAAAGAAGAAAGAAGAAGACAAGCATTAGGGTTTCGACTTTTTGGGCTTTCAAGAAGGTTTTTCATGTTGTTTCAAGAGCAAAAAGGTGGAAGAGCATGGGAGCCTCCCTAAGGAACCAAGAAATGTCGAAAATGGAGAAGAAAGAAGGTAAGAGAAAATTTTGAACTTTGAGATTTTGATGAGTTTTTGGTTTAGATAGCTTGGAAATGTTATGGGATTATGTTTCCTAAGCTCAATTTTGGAGATAGCATGGTTTAA
>JANVCL010016833.1:0-10767 GCA_026546855.1 Erythroxylum incrassatum
TACAAGCAACACTTCAATATCTCAACCAAGCATCACAATCATCGGACCTCCTGTACGGAAACCAACATAATCAATCATATTCATGTAGACATTCAGTGGTTAATCAATACCAAAATTCACACAAAACAAACAATGAAATGAGACCATCTAGGTCTACTCACAGTACGCTCCATATTAGCATTTGCTTCCAATTTTTGGGAACACCTAAATGCGAACATTTAGCCTGCACAACCCATTTATACAAGATACACGCATATCACAATTTGTACAATCATAAATGTTTAATAATGCACATGATTGAAAGGAAATATGTATAATGCATGCTAATGACAATTCCAGATATTTTATTAATAATTTATTTACAAAATATACTTAGATTTATGCCTCGCTAAACCCATTAAAATCTCCATTCCTTTCTCATTGTCTAACTTCAGAAATTTTCCAAATCACACTTTCAGGTCTACTATTCACATTCAATCAGAAAGTGAAACTAATGTAATTTGGTCAAACTCTCTTCTAAAAAAGTGTTCCTCTATGTCTTATGTTTCCATTGACACCAAAATCACTCAATTTGGTTTAGTAAATAGGAAGATATACCTCAATCATTTCAGACTGCTTTTATCCAAAAACAGTTCACTAGGTATAACTTCCATTCAGAAATTGAACATATTAGAGACAGAATCATAATTCAACTCTTTCTTATGGATTGTATCCCTATTTCTCTAGTTTATTCTGAAACAAAAATCATCTCATTTGAACTCCTATAGATCTAGATATAAGCAAAACACTGAAGTATGCTCAGTAAAAATACTCCTATTTACATTATTCCAACAGATTCGCACACTTTCATTTGGTCAATCTTTTTCAATTCAACACCAATTACTACAAATTTTCATGGAGAAAAATGACAATGTGTTAGGAATCTATTGCTTCAAGAATCAAGTCATTTTGGAGGTCTAGAGAAGAAGTTATAGTTAAAAGAAGTAACCATGTTTCTAACCTCAATCAAAATGAACCTATTTTGGCGCGATTTCCATAACTTTTGGACTAATCTCGCTTTGGACTTTTGGAAAGAGGACTTAGATACCTACAACTATGATGAAAACCTCAAAGTGAGATTGTGCTTTTAAAAGGGTCAAAAATATAATTTACTGTTGTTGTCTCGAGAATGTTCATTTAACAGACATTCATGTCCGTTTAATGAACATTGTCGGGTTTCTAGGCGCTTTTCCACCCGAGAAGGTCCGTTAAATGGAAATCCATGCCCGTTTAATGGACATGCACTGGCCTTGGAGTGTTTTTACACCTGAGAAGGTCTGTTTAATGGACCTAATGCCCGTCTAACGAACATTGGTGACCCAAAACTCCTTCCAAAGCCTCTCCAAAGGTTCCTACATCTATTCTAACACCATATATATACCCATAATCTACCTAATTTCAACTCTTCTACTACAATATCACTTCATAACAACTCAAACACCCATTAACCTTCATTAAACTCTCAAATTTCAACTCATTTGATTCATCACATTCAACTATATCTCACCATTCAAAAATTCCTATCCTTCTTCCATTACCTATCTTATTCCTATCAAGCACTTCATATTTAAACTCTAACATCTCAAGTTAATGACTCCTTCATGTATAACTCAAACTTAGTTCAAAAACACCCATACCTAAATTCATATTCCCTATTTGTTCATAAACACCTAACTTAAAACTCAACATATACATGCATCCAAGATTTTGTTGCATCCAGCTCTCATTTTCACATCAAAATTTGAGACTCTTAAAGGTAGAATTTATATCCAAAATCTTCATAAGAAATATAGCCATATATCTCTAGTTTAATGCAAATCAAGAATCAAATGAATTGGATAACTACAGAACAAGTTATGGCTCACTCAAAAGTATATCAGTAGAATTTTTCCTGCTACCAATTTCCAGATTTTCCAACTTCCAACAATTTACCTCTAACTCATCTTATCCCTAGATTATCTCTTCTATTTCACTTCCTCATCATTTTCTAAACAATTCACTCAATATATCAATCACAAACAATCATGATTTATAATGATCATTAACCAAAAACAGAGAATATATACTAACCCATTCATAACCCATTTTTCTACACTCATCTAAAACCCACTTTGAAGATTGCTCAATCTCCAACATCTATAAACCTTTACATGAATTATTACCCACCCTACATATGCAAAAACAAGACATGTACATAAATTTTTCATCACCGATAACACATACATAAACCTTGCAAAAAATCAAATCATCAAATCTCAATTCCCCCTTCATTCTAGCATATACCAAACCCCTTATTAAGATCATTTAACCTCTATAATATTTTTATAAATCATTACTCATCAATAACATAAATTTTAGACACCCTTCACTATACACGACACCCATATACCCAAAACCCCATCTCTTGAAATTAACCTCTAAATATCATCACAATTGCCTTATTTAATCAAAACCCATGATATTTGATAAGATACTTACTTGATTTAGCTCCTAAATCTTCAAAATCTCACTCAACCCTAGCTCCCAAGCAGCCCACATTCTTCATCTTCCAAAGGAGGTGAAAGCAGGTTTTTCTTGTGACAATGAAAAGATGATATGGTAGGAGTAACATGTGAAAGATGGAAGCATGAAGTCACTTGGTGGAAGTTTGGGTGAATTAAGCATCATGAAGGAGAAGAACGATGGAGAAGAAATGAAGAAAATGAAGAGATGGAGCGTATGTCGCGAGTGGAAGAGTGAAAGACCAAAACTTATGGTCTTTCCTTCATAATTTCATGACTAATATATGGTGTGGCAAGTGACACATGTCACTATTCCATGGTTCCACTTGGTCCACTGTAATAACTAGTCCATTTTGTCTCCAATTTCTAATCCAATTGTCTCCAAATTTTCAATACCACTTGTCAAAAAAATTCCTAAGGTCATTTATCAAAATTTCCAATGCCATTGAATAGTAATTCTACAACCAATTAACAATTGTCTTGCCACTTGACATTTTTCCTAGTCCAGAAATTACCCCAAATTTTTAAAAAAATTGCTCTAAAATTCTAAATCACCAATTACACTTTCCAAATCAATTTTCAATACAAACAAATCACAATTATCAATAACAATCACATTTATTAGCAATTATACTTGGAATGCCAATGATTGCATGTACAATTATTGCTATGTACATTTATGTAATGCATGAGCATGAGATGTGTTTTCCTAATGTCTCTGATCTATCTCACATGGACCAAAATTTTAGGGTTAGAGAACCCCTTTGTATGGAAACGGGATGTTACACATATAACACTGCGTGAAATTGAAAAAAATTTTATTGGTAATATTATCTCATAAGTCAATGCTCCTATTCTCACAATAATTTAATATGGACCAATTTATGTCGGGCTTAGCTCCCCCCTTTTCCTAATCTGACCACACCTTACCGTGACAATACTCTCAGAATTATTTCACCTTTCACTTGATATTTCACATCTCTTTAGTATTAATACACTTATCTCTTATGTCTATCTCATTGTATTCCATTCCTTTGGTGACGATCCACCTAACTCCTTCATCTTTCTTGAATCACTTAATTTCTATCATAGATAAATTTCCCTTATCAATAGTGTCTCAATCAATTCTGGCCTTCAACCATTTTTAGACCCTCTTCATTTCAATATAAGGGCAAACGACTCTTTCTGTCGTATAACGCCGTATACAATATTCTAATGATATCACTATGGTAACAATTCTTATGCTTAAAGTCAATTAAAATTATATATCAACCTCATGTTCCTATGAACTCCAAAATATAAGCTTTAAGCATATCTTCAACAGTCAGGAGTATTAGCAACTCATACATGCAATCACTTGCTTCTAAATCTTTAGTCGTTAAATGTGATTTCGGTGTATTCCTATTACGATCTATAACTTATGTTGTTATTTGTGCTTTCTTTAGTAATCTCTTTGCTCAATCATCTTTATCGGGTACATATACTTCTTATTTCAATCACAAAGTATCATTTTCCAATTCAAACTCAAAATTCGGATTCATTTTCAATTTCTCAGTAAGGTTCCTAGTTTCTGAATCTTCAATTTGGGTTTTGCTAATCCTTTCATGTGACTTTTTTGAGCCATCAGCCTATAATTTTTTGAGACCCCCAATCCAGAGAGTCCCTTGGCATAAACTAGTTTGGTTCAAAGGGAACAACCCTAGGCGCTCCTTCATTTTATGGTTGGCTATCCTTAGAAAGTTGCAAACAAGGGATAAACTCCTCTACCATCACACCCCAAATCACTGCTCTTTGTGCTCCAAGGATAATGAGATGAGAGCTAACACTTTACCTTGAGTGAATGGTAGTGGAGAAATAAGACTGTCACAAGCTTATGGTAGAGAATGGTTTAATCAGATTTAGAGTGAAAATATCCCTAAACACAAGTGAGATGAGAGCTAACACTTTACCTTGAGTGAAATCTCTTTTGTTCAATCTCTTGGATTAAATTCTTTTAGTGTTTATTTTCTTAGCAATCTTTCAGTCTACTTTGATTGATTTCTGAGAAAGTGTTTTTTTGCCAATTCCCTATTATTATTTTGAGCCTGGTCGAAAATTTTCTTTTGCACATATGTCTCTTTGATTCATATAAACTTTTTCCAAGAGTACAAAGGTCTAAGTGTGGGGGAATTTGATTGAGCCTAAGTTTATTATATAAATTGGCGACACTTTCATGATTTTTAATGTACTTTTTGACTTTTAATTCTTGATTTTGTGTTTAAATTAGTCCTTGAGTGTGTGCTTGTATTTTATGCAATTTGATAGTAAAAGTTGTTACAAATTGACATTAATTGCACTATAAATATTTCTAAGGACAATTGATACTGCAAATTTCTATTTTTGATTATAGGAGCCTCAAGAAAAAAAAGTAGTCAATGGGCTGAAATGGAGTCAACAGAGGATGTGAGCTACAGGATGTTCACCGTGGCAAACCAGACTTGAAGAAGCAAAACATTAACGAAACGCTCACCACGGCTAAGGATCCAACAAGCGTACGCTGCGAAGAAACTTACCTGTCACCGTGGCGAATTATCAAAAACTCGGACCAAAATTGGAAAATTTTGTCACTGTTTGACCCGACCCTTGTCCAACTCATAAAAAACCTACCAAATTAGGTTATAAGAATCAATCAACAATCATTAGAGAGAAACAGATAGATACACCTCGACCGACACACACAAACATCATCCATCTCTCACTATCGACCTTCGTCCATTTATTCCATCCATTTTTCATCCTTCCCATCATCATCTGTTGTTGCCGCCATGGATAGTCTTAGTGTCTTTACAGTCGTGAGGGTTCCCGAAGTTATGCTTAGCTAAAACACTAATTCCTCTTGAAGATGTAGCGATGGCTTGAGTTCGATGGGCTTCACAGGGGAGTTGTTTTACATTGACAAATTTAGCTACATTGTTATGAACTTCTGAGTTAGGATTTATTACCGTGTAGTTAGATTAGCTTGATTAGAGTTTAATTAAGTGTTGAACAATATTTTGTGTTATGGATTTGTTTATGTAAAACTTGGATGCTTAATATATGAAGTTTTATATATGTCTATGTGGTGATTGTGTTAACTCTCTTTTATCTACCTAGTTATGCTTGATATTGAGATTAAGCTTGATCCATATTGACCACTTACATTAGCTCATCCATTAACACACACTAAGATGCATTTAAAAAGGTTTTGATAAATGGATTTCATTGATTAAAACCTTGGACTTAAAGCGTTCTTCATTCGAAAACTTAGTGGTTTTTGCTCCCAAAAGATTTGTTTTGAACTTTGATAGCCAAAGCTTGTTTTCAAGAGGATTCTATCAATTTGATCATTGTTTGAGTTTCTTATTTTACTTCCCAAAAATCCGAAAGAATACTTTTATATACTTTTCTTTCAATTAGTCAATTTAGTAAAGTTTTACGAATGATCTAAACCCCCTTTTTATCATCTTAGTTTGCATTTTTGACAATTAGGCTAGCTTAGATCATTTGCGCTAGGTTCTGATTAAGTGAGATGACCCGAGGTTGCATCCTATATTGCAATCCTTGGAATTAAATTTTTGATTCGGTTTCCAAGGGATTAACCTAAAGATCAAACGAGAGCCGATAACCATTCCAAATTAGATAAACCTCTTGTCCATTCCCAATTGGCTGAACCAAGCACTAAATTTTCAAACCAGTGACTCCAATATTTTTCCTATCCTCCTTTCAGTTACAGTTTATAATATTTGGAAAGAAAGGAATTCTCGAACCTTCAAAGATGAAGCATTGGAGGTGGGGAGCCTAAACTCCAGAGTGATCATCCAAGTTAAGGAGCATCTCAGCGTAAACACCGAAAGAAGGGAATGATAGGAGTTATTATTATTAACTAACATCATTTTTGTAGCTTTTTTGTTCAGGCTTTAAAAAAAGGAAATCTTTGTAACTGAAAGAAGTAGGAATCCAGCCCAGGACAAGCCTATTCCCAAATCAGTACAACAAAGAGTAGGTGGTCAACAGACTTCCATAGAAACATCAAAGATGTGGAAACCAAGATGGTTTTTAAGAAAAATAACTGAAGGCACTCCCTTCTGATGGAACTTAGATTGAAACTTGGAATTAGAGAAGCAGAAGCAAGTAGACGGTTTTGACCAAAGTAGGATGGGAGAGACTTAAAAGGGCATCTGAAGAAGAGCATAGACATGGGACTAAGTTGTTAATGGTTAAAAGGGTAATAGGGAACAAAGGAGCAAGCAAGCAGCACCAACATTTTCCTCGGTTATTCACCAAAGAATTCCCACCTTCCAACAAAATGGTAAATGTAGCTAAGAGACTTAACTCGTGCAAGGTAGATGTGGACTTCTGGTTTTGATGAGGAATCGATTGTGAATTTTTGATTAAGTCATGTAAATGATAGCAGAAGTTATGTATTTCCTTACTATGGTACATTGTAAATGTTTTGTGAAGCTAGTTAGAAGTGCCTTCCTAAAAAGCCACTTTGGCTAGTATAATTGTGTAGGTAGGATGCAGTGGCTGGTTAGATTTATAGGGAACTATTTTAGTCAAGTTCCCTTGTTTATAGGTTAGTTACCTTTCAGGTTTTAGGAGGAGAAGGCCTAGAAGGCAACCCCATGGTTTGTACATAAAACCTTTTTGATTAATTTTAATCTCTGGTTTACCAAAAAAAATATCTTAAATTTAATAGGTAATGGTGTTTTGATTTGCCCAAAATTCAACTTGACATTCTATGCTCTTTATTGCACTAGGTTTGGTAAACTCTATATCTAAATTTGTGCTACTCTGCTATTGAATTTTCTTTTCAATGCATCAGATTACAACGCTAGCTTTACTGGGAAATACTCATTTGTACATCATAATCTTCAAGTAACTCTATCCATTGTCTCAGTCTCATATTCAATTCTTTCAAACTCAATAATTACCTCAAACTTAAATGATCTGTATATTTATATATATCCAAAATTTTTATGTATATATAATGTCTCCAAGCTTTCAAAACAATTCCTATTACAACAAGTTTTGAATCATGTATTAAATAACGAACTCATGGGATTTTAATTATCTCTATGCATACAAAATCACTTTATTATGCTATAATAGATTGCATCTTAATCTCTAATATGAAACATCAATGTATACTAAAAAATATTCAAATCCAAACGATATAATTAACATTGGTGTTATAATTCCTCAAAATTCTTTTTACATTCATCAATCTATACAATTTACATATTTTTCCTCAAACATTCTTGTCAAAGGGTTAAGATCAGTAAAAAACCCTTAACAACTTCTAGTAGTGCCTAATTTCTAGCTAATTTTAGAAAACTTCAAATCTCTTATATATTCCTTGGAGTTTCTCACTTCATCATTACCTCTACTTTCTTTGGGTCTCCCATTATGCCATGCTCAGATACTATAAGACCTAACATTTTATTTGATCAAGCTAAGATTCACTCTCATTGAACTTGGCACCTAATTGTGTCTCCCTCATGATTTATAAGTTTCACCTCAAATGTTCAAAATATTCTTATCAACTTTTTAAATAAATTTAATATATATCATCTATGATCCTAGTCATTAATTGATCTAAGCAAAATTGGGACACTTTATTCTTTAATACCATAATACTGTCGGGGGCATTTGTTAACTCGAATAGATATTGCCAAACCTCAATATGCCCATGATTAGTTCTCGTAATTCCTTGAGTAACTAATTCCTTAATGAGATAATGTTATCTCTTGTTATTTTTTGGTTTCCTAATTGACTTCTTTTCTTGAATGATTTTCTCCTTTCATACGATTTGCTCTGATTTCACATTGACTTATTCTAATGTCTGTTCATTCATACTAGTTTCTCCACATATTTCAATTTATTTACAATCTTAACTTCCTGTGTTGGTAACACATTCATCAAATCTAATTTGTATCCCCTAAACATATTTACATAGAATATAGTGTGGACCTAAGTCCTCCTCACATTAGTAATAGTGTCTCCTCAAATTCAAGAATTTAATCACATAGTTTGATACTTTACATCAAACAAATTGCATACACTCTCAGTAGCATATTCCACTTCTTATGTCTGAGTCTTCGTTAGAAATGGAATTCTAATATTCACTTCTGATTTATTCCTTTATTATTCATTCTTAGAAATAAACCATCTAGTTTATTTAACCTAATTCGGAGAAATTCTTCTTCAAAAGAAGATTTCCTGCTACCATCATCTATACTATTCATGTAATCCTTATCAATCAACTATTTTCATCATTGCTTATCAGCCATTCTTAGTATCTCAAAAAGATCAATTTCAATTATTCATAACATCTTAATAAGATCAATCTTTGTCATAACTTATATGATTAGAATATCCTTTATAATAAGGCTCAGTGAAGCATTAAGCAGATTCATTTACTCTTATACCTTGGTATATACCATCAAGGTCATTACATCCTATTTAGAGATGTATTTATGACAATTCACTAATTAATAACTTATGCTAAGGATAACTTAATCTCATTTGATTATGGACAACACTTCTCCTTTTGTTCCTGCTATTGATCGTTGGGACTATGCCACGATTGTGGCCTTCTTCTATTTCCTCAAATTCATCACATATAGTAACATCATTAACAATCTCAATCTATCCCCAATTGATCACTATAATCACTTTCATGTGTTACTTTAATTCATCTTAGACTTTGAACTATGGGAACTATGACTAATAAATATTCAATAAGTCATAGATTGCTTCATATATCATTGCCACTATAATATTCCGTTACCCACATGAGGGCTAGAATTGTGAATTCTTAAAATTTGATGAGAAATTGGAAAAATGCATTTCATGCAGTGTTATTTGTGATATGCACATCTTTGCACATTTATATGATTGTACATGCATTCATGACATTTCCAGGTACAATTGAGTTGTTAATTATGATTAAAATGTGCTTTGGCAATTTCAGAACTATTTATGACATTTTTGAAATTTTAGAGAATTTTGTGAAAAATATTAATTGTTTGGCCAATTATGGGATGACATGTGGCAACTTGTAATTGGGACAAATGGCATTAGTAGGCACATGCCACATGGCAAGTAATTGAGACAAATGTCTTAAGGAGGGTTAGACACGTATATGACATGCATGATAGCCGTATGGGTTTGAATTAAAGTTTGCATGTGTTCCTCTCAGGAGAGGCTTAGACACCCGACAGAGATTTTGAGTTTCGCTGGTTCAATCTACTTTCTTTGCTAGAATTGGTGGCGAATCCAAGTAAGTTGAGGTTTAATATGAGTATTTGTTGCTGTTGTGTGATGGATTTACAGTTGACAGAATGCATGCATGCGAGTTCGAGAGAGAGCCCGATCCGGTGTAAGATGAGTTGATGATCAAACGAGAGAAAGAACTAGTTAGTATGTTGTTCCTAGAACTTTAGATTGAAGTTTTATCAGTATTTAGTTAAGATCTGAGAAAGAGTTGAATGCATAGTTGTCCGTGTTCATCCGGAGTAGTTTACATGTGATTTGAGTATAAATGTTGAATCTTTGGAGTTGCATGTGAGTGTTAGAGCTATGAATGAGTTAAAGGAATGATTTTAGGTATATCTGTGTCATTTGAGAGGTGATTGAACTAGAGGAAATGAAAATGGAAATCGGAGAAGACGAGTGTCGAACCAGACGTCGCGACGAATTTATTTTTGTACGTCGCGACGTATTCTTTTCTGTACGTCGCGACGCATGAACCACTTTTGAACTCGTCGCGACTTGTCTCTTGTTGTACGTCGCGACGTATGAGACTCCCCCTTGAACTCGTCGCGACGAACGTTGCAAGAAATCCCGAGAAAACTGATTTTTTTGGCCGTACGTCGCGACCTCTCATTTTCTCCTCGTCAGGACGAACGTCCTTCCTTCGACTACTCAAACATGCTTTCGTATTTTGACCATAACTGTCTCTATGCTGATCCGAATTGGGTGATTTGTGATTTATTTTCATAATAGAGACATAGAGATACAACCTTTATGAAGAGATGCAGTTCTAATTCGGTCTCTAAGAGTTTCCATTTTTGGTTGGAAGTTGAGGTAAGAATTATAATGAAACTTAAGTACTGCCTAAGGTATTTTGAGTATATCTCTTTGTATACTGATCCGGATTAAACAATTTTGGTGTCATTAGAAAACTAAGAAGTAGGAGAACAAC
>JANVCL010016843.1:0-10767 GCA_026546855.1 Erythroxylum incrassatum
AAGCCATTTGTTTGCCTTGACTTGGTTGAATTGTGTTCAGATTTGTTCGCTTTGCTTCCGCTTTATGCCTTTCGGTTCAATTTGCGTTGCTTCCGCTATTTGATTCCGATTCGAGTTGCATCGATTTGTTCATTTTGTTTCCATGCTTTATTATCCGATTCCATTCGTTTCGCTTTCGATTCCGAGCTTGCGATTTGCTTCTGTTTTTGTTTTTCGTCTCGTTTTTCAATTAGGCCCCGAATCATATATCAGTATAAGGCTTTCGGATTAAGTAATTGGGTTCTGGATTCGGGATCCAACATTTATGGTATCAGAGCAAGCGTAGAAATGCTCTGGTCTAGTTCGGTTTTTCGTAAGAGGTTGGATATCCGATACGGGTTCCAACATGCTCTATACCGCATAGTTTATGTTCTTAAATTTTACCTTATTTACAATTATTTCATATGGATGAGCATAATCCTTCAACAACATAAAGCAACACAATAAAGAGTTCTACTTTGATACTTAGTAATATACAAAGTGAAGGAAATGTTCCTTTGGGTTTAAGAAGTAATGTTTGGAATCATATCATCAAGACTAGATCATGTGTGGGAGTTGAAAAAGATAAATGCAAGTATTGCCATATGGGGATTTTGAAGATAAAACATATTCTTTGAAGAGACATATAAAGTCCTGTAAAGATGGTATCATAAAGCCAAACAATTTTTACTCTTACCCTAATGAAAAAGAAGAGTGAAATAACTTCCACAATTTATGTCTATAATAGATCAATGTATTTGCTAGTCAAGATGATCATTAGTGATGGGCAACCACTCTTTATTATTGATAGCCCAAACTTCAAGATTTCTCACTTCACTTTAACCAACCTTTATGATCCCGACTCAAAACACTTTGAAGAAGGACATCTTCAAGATATACAAATATTTTAAAAAAATTGATATTAAAGATATTGTAGAGTATTCATAAATGAGTAGTCATCACATCAAATATGTGGACGATTGAAAACTAAAAGGAGGATTATATGACGGTGACAACATATTACATTGAATACCAAGATAAAAAAATTTGATATTAAAGATATTGTAGAGTATTCATGAATGAGTAGTCATCACATTAGATATGTGGACAATCAAAAACTAAAAGAAGGATTGTATGATGGTGATAACATATTACATTGACAATTACTAGACTTTTACAGTTGATAATCATCTCAATTGAATAACTACAAAAAAGTTATGGCTAATTAACTGAAGCATAATCAAATGGAAAATGTTACAGCCAACAATTTTCCAGCACCCGTTAAACACCATTCACTCACCTAATCCAACATTATGTCATTCCCTAATCTATTATCCATCAAAACACAAAAGTCAAGACATGATTCTTTCCCTATTTCTCACCCACGTTTTATCACATACCCATCCTCAATTTATAAACATTTAACCTCTAACTATCATCAAGTCACGTTTCAATCATCAAAGCCATGAAGATTAACAAGCTACTTACTTGATTTAGCTTCAAGATCTTCAAAATCACCATTAAACCCTAACTCCTTCATTTTCTTTGCCTTTTTCACCTTGTTACTCAAAGACCCAACCTATTCCTCTATGAAAGTTGATGATCATATTAGTACACTTCATAATCAATTACAACCATTCCACTTTGGAAAGTTATTACAAACAGAAATCTTCAAATGTACATATTACAATAATTGCAAAAGACTCAAATTGGTACAAAAATAAGAAAATACAAGTGCAGATGTGAACTGATCCTGACCTATTCGTTCACTCACATGCAATAGGTATACGCACGTTTGCCTAACAGGTTATTCTCGAGTCCTAAAAAATATTTGCAAATTTTGGGTGAGTTATGTATTGGATGTTACGCGTAACTGAAAATGTTTATGAATGAATTTAGGCTCCAATTGGCTATTGTAATTCTATTGATTGCATTGTGTTGAAAAAAATTATTTTACCAACTTTTGAATGATTGAGTGCTTTAGCATGCTACCATCCAGGGCACGAACTCGGATATCACTCAAGATATCAGGTACGTGTCTTGCGGGGAATAGGGTGCTACAATTGTTGCCAAAGGATTCAATCAAAAGGAATGAATTGATTACATAGATACATTTTTCCTGTGTCTAAAAAGATTATCTCTACATAATTTTGACATTGGTAACTCATTTTGACATAGAATTATATCAAATGGATGTAAAAATGACTTTCTTAAATGGTGACTATAGGGAGAGGTTCACATGAAACAACAAGAAGGATTCTCCTTTAGTAATGTAAGCATTTGGTTTGTAAGCTTAAGAGATCCATATATAGACTGAAACAAGCATTCCGTCAAGGGTATTTAAAATTCCATGATGTTATCTCATCATTTAGTTTTGAAGAAAATATCATGGACCAGAAGGTTAGTTAGAGCAAATTTTTGATCTATTGTGTTATATGTGGATGACATATTACTTACAACCAATGATGATAGTTTGTTACATGAAGTGAAACAATTTCTCTATAAAAAATTTAAAATGAAAGATAAAGGTGATGGGTCTTATGTTATTGACATTAAGATTCATTGAGATAAATTCCTTAGTATTTTGGGTTTGTCTCAAAAAACCTATATTAATAAAGCTTTAGAAATATTTTGAATGAAATATTGTTCACCAAATGTACCATATCTTAGAAAAGTGACAAGCAATCGTTGAGTGCTGCTTCCACCATAGAGGCTAAATTTGTTTATTATTTTGAGACTACATCATATAATATACAACTAAAGAGTTTCATATTTGGGCTTAGGCTCGTTGATTCTATTTTAAGGCCATCGAGAATGTATTCTGACAATTTAGTTGCTATTGTTTTAGCTAAAAACAACAAGAGAGATAGTTAGAGCAAACATATCAACATTAATTTTTATCCATAAGAGAACAAATTAATGAAAAGAAAGTGGTCACTGAATACATTAGCACTGAATTGATGATACTTGATTCTTTGACAAAAGGCATGCCACCAATAAAATTCAATGATTATGTTGTTAGACTAAGTTCCATTATATTATTTTCATCACATGAAAAATGTTCTTTTCATGAAACTATTATTTATGATATTTTATCATATTATGGTACACATTATTAAATTTTGAAAAAAAAATTGTTTTGGACCTGAATTGAACATAGATTTATTTATTAAGTTTTATTACCACATTCATATTGATTTAAAATGTAATACATGGAAAATAATACTTGACTACTAGAGGACTTACCACCATTATTCATATGCTATATTTTGGATCGAATTAAGATTTGATACCAAATTGAACATATAAACCAACTGGGAGAGTGTAAGATACTTCCTTTTTTTTTGGTAGTTTTAACAACCCATAAGATGGTCCGACATTCACTATTTTCTGGTGTAATTGATGGAAAGATTATGGTTAGTATACAAACAATATTCCTCCATAATTTTATTTTTGTGAGAAACGAACAAGAAGAAGGTTTAAGCTATAGAAGTTAACTTCAAGGGTTGTTAGGTCTGATAATTCAACTTGGATTAGAGATCTTAATACTGTGCAAATTGAACCAACGTAATATACTACTCACATTTTTATTGCTTTTCAGTTTTTGGTAGCTGCCCTAGCTCTACTACGGATATTCTTATAAAAAAAATCCTCTAACTATAGAAAAGTCACAACTGAACCATATGTTTTCTCAGAATCATTGAATACCCAGAAAAAAAATGACGAAATACCATTTTTCTCATAATTAGATACTTAACTTTCATTTACCTATTTTCGTAGACTAAGAATCACAACGGATCAAGCAAGACCCGATCTTAAAAAGGATTCAAGTTGGAGTTCACTCTCTTAATTAGACTTGAATACTTTAAATTTGAATGAAATCAATAATAATTTTGTTTATTGGCATTTGATTTAGTTTTTATAATTAGTTAAATTTTAAAATATTATTAAATTTAATTTTAATTGAATACGTAACTTTTTGGCCATTTCTATGGCAGACAAATTTCAATATGTTTGCTTTTTATACGATTTGATATTTGCTATAGAGAATAACACCTTTTTTTTTTTGGTTGTTGCTTGTGAGTTATATGACGTGATGCTTTAAAATAAACGCAATTGGATATATTATTCCTAATAATAATAACATATTCTAAATGTAATCAACAAGACGTCCTTTCCAATAATTCTGCTTTCATCTCCACTGGTGCATTCTTATCATCTCCTAACTCGGATGGCATTCCTTCTTCGTCTTATTCATTCCTACCTCTGTGCCTGCCCTATTTACCCAAACCGAGCTAACAACTTTAAGCTCGTGTGATTGAAGTTCAACCACCATAAAGATACTGGCATGCTTTTGTTGTGCTTTCCATCATATTAATTTCCGTACAAATGATGTCAACTTATCGTCATGCTATGTCATGTTTTTTCTTTGTAAGAGTATAATTAGTGATATTGCATGAACCATTAAATATATGGAAATTAATTTATAAATCACATATTTTAAATAAATTATGTAATGAAATAATAATTTAAATTTAGTGTTAGGATCAATGCATTTATCTACCCTTCCAATTATTAAAAAGAAAACTGATGAATTTAAACTTTTAATTAATCATTTGGCTCATCTAATTTATCTACAATTTTAAATCTTTAACTTTGTGGGTGTAAAGACTTTGTAATTTATATGTTATGAATAGGGTTAACAATTTGAGTGTAGAGTTGGTGGAGTGGGAGGCATGGGATCAAAAGGTACTGTGTTCAAATCCTCTCTACTTATACTTTCTCGATCAAGTCTGTCGTACAGGGATTGCCTAATGTGAAATATTCGGTTGGCATAATTTGTAAGCTATTGCATCAATCCAAAAGTTTACCCAATACATATCCAAAGGATAGCAGTCGTGGATTCCTTTGTTAAAAAAAACGTGTGAGCATAAAGATTTTGTAAATATATGTTATAAATAGGATTCACATTTTTACTCCCATTTAATTTAATTTGAAATCAACGAATCAAATCTAAATTGATCAAAATTTGGGGAATACTCAAACTTGAGAGGCCAATCTAAGATTCAACTTCAGCGCCACCAAATAATTCAACATCATTTTAAAACATGAATCAAATTTGATCAAACTTTGAATTAAGTTAAAGCCGTGTAGGGTCAAAATTAGCCCAGTCCGTTTCCATATTTCGTTTCTTGAACTTAGGAAGGCAATTTTAAGTTCTTAGCAGGTTAAAGGTGCATTGATAGGCTACTGGGAATTAGGATTTGGAGTTTTCTTCTATCTATCATACGCAAACATTGGATTGTATATCAAAATGTGATTCATCTGGGATCTTTTTGGGTAAAATTGATCCCAAATCTTACTTGGTTAGAGTGGGAAAAAATAAAATATTTGGCATTGGGCGTTCGATAGTTACAACTTAAAACGCAGATCCTCTCAAGTGAGAACACTTGGAATGGGCCCAACTTTTGTACTCACAATTACTTCACAGATTGTGAACCAAAGTCCAATGCCAATATCTCAAGTTCAGAACTTGTTTCAGCTGCGAAGCAAGTAATTCAACCCTGATTTGCTCCTTAGTTGTGTCACTTGCCAGTAAAAGTTTATTCCCTTTTATTATACAAACAATTGTTGTGGTGGTTTGTAAAGAAATGCAAGCATCACCAATAATCTTTACAAGAACAAGCTCCATCTGCGAAATGATGGAATCTAGTCCGATCTCTCACTATAATTTCTCGCCTATATATCTTGGATATAAGCTTAGTACTTGCATGGCAATCCCCACAAACACGAAGGTTCTTTATGATCCTAATAGGACAATTGGAATCAACCATCAGGAGAGCAAAAGCTATTGCAAGCCTTTCACTATGGTACAACAAAGCTTCTACCTTCTCTTCCTCCTCTATGTCAAATAAGACTTCTTTTGTGCTTGGCTTGTGCCCATATTCCTGTAGGCTGAAACTAATCTCTTCAAGCTTCAAATGAATGTCATCCAAAAATGGGTGTGTCCTGTCTCCCATGATAAATTCATGAACTGCACCACCAACCTCCACCAAACTAGTTCCAGGCATTTTGGTAATCCCCTGATGTTTCATCAATTTCCTCATACTCTTCACATCTTCCCATTTGTCAATGCCTGCGTACATATTTGACAAAAGAACATAGTTGCCACCAGTTTTTGGATCTAGTTCTAACAGGTGCTTAAGTGCAACCTCGCCAATGTCTAAATTCCCATGAACTCTTGCTCCTCCTAGTAAAGATCTCCATATTATTGCGTTTGGCTTCATTGGCATTTCCTTCACCCTCTCCTCTGCTTCTCTGAGTCGGCCAGCTCGACTTAGAAGATCAACTATGCATCCGTAATGCTCAACCGTTGGCTCAATACCATATACCTGTTTGATAGACTCAAAAATCTTACAACCCTTCTCCACCAATCCCACATGAGAGCAACCAGACATGGTTACAACAAATGTCACATTATCAGGAGCTAGACCCTCCAACTTCATTTTCTCGTAAAGATCAAGTGCCCTGTGCCCATAACCATGAATTGCAAAAGCCCCAATCATTGCATTGTAACATAGCCTATCTCTTTGAGGCAATTGATCGAACAGTTGGCGTGCCAACTCCAAACAACCACAATTGGAGTACATCCTAATTAAAGCTGTCCCAATGTAATGGTTTAGCCTAAGACTGTTCTTTACCACATAAGCGTGGGCCCACACGCCTTGACTAAGCGCACCCAAATTGGCACAAGCACTAATCAGAGCAACAAGGGTAATCTCATTGGGCCTAACGAGAGAATTCTGCATCTCTTTGAATAAAACCAAGGTCCCGAAGGCTTCAACAACCATTCCATTATCACTATCAATTCGCGAATAAGCAGATAAGATAGAGTTCCAGGTGGGCAAATCAGGATCGGTGATTTGATCGAACAAGTATCGAGCCACACCCAACCTGCCGCAATTGGCATAGTAATTGATCAACGAAGCCTGAACATAGCCATCGTATTCGGGTTCAAGAAATTTCAAGACGTGGGTATGAAGGGCCAAACCGTACCGCACCCACGGTTGGGAAGCACAGGCCTTGAAGAGCGATGGGTAGGTGAAGGAATTGGGTTTAATGAAGGCACGAGACAGAAGAACGCGGTTGTATAAGGAGAATGCGATGTGAGTTAACTCTCTGTGATTGATAAGTGATGAGATGACAATGTTGAAGAGGAAAATTGTTGGGTTTGGTATGTGGGTGAAAATCGAGAGAGTGTAGGTGATGTCCAAGACAGAGGAAGATTGTAGGAGTCTGCTAAGTGGGTATGTGTGAAGTGCGAGACCGGTTGTTATCATATTGGCATGGATTTGCTTGAGAGTGTACAAGGTTTTGCATTTTCCCAGGAGGTGAAGCGTTGGGTGTGTTAAAACTGGGTTTAGAGATTTCATGGACCAGCGGGAGTTCCATGGGAGTGGGAACTTGAAGCTCGAGCGAAAAGCTGAGTGGAAATAAATGGCCGTAGTGTTAAATAGCTTGAAGTGGGCTTCTTTTGAAGAGGGATACACTGTGTCAATTGGGCTAAGGAAGCCACATCCGCTTATGCTTTTGGTTTTGTAGGACAAATCCTGAATCCAAATCCTGTACTCAAATTTCGAACCGATTAGCTGTTGGAAAATGGAAATACTTCAAGATAATGTTGTTCTTAGGGTGGTAATAATAATATTTTTTAAAAACTTGAGAATTAATTAAATAAAGCAACATTATTTTAATTTGCAATATATTTCAAATTTGCAAAATAAAACAAATTAAACTTATATCACGATTAGTTCTTAAAAAATTATTAACGGTGAGAATTGAAAAAATGAGAGACTACAACTCACTCCAACCTTTATAAATTGTCTAAAGAATGCAGACCAAATTAGAGTACATGACAAACAATTATACACACTTCATGTGATATAAGGGCTAACAAAATTGTGTTGAGTGAGTGGCTTGTTAGATAATTATTTAAATAAACTATATTTTATTAAAAGAGGAAAACACGTTATCGTTAATTTTTAAATTCAAATAAAATTCAGATTGAATTAATTAAAAATATGCAATCTAATTCAGACATTATTGATAAATTAAAAATATATAACTTTCAAAAAATAAATTAGATATTGTTTTCAGGTGATAGAATAAACATAATACAGAAACATGAGAATCGAATGGTTACTCTTTAAATTTAAGCATCAATTCTACATTATTAGCCGTTACATGTAAACAAAAGAGAGAGAGAGTTCCATATCAAAATATTTTAAAGTTGGACAAATTTAGATTTGAGTTAATTTTATATATTTATTTCAATTCCAATATTTACATTTTAAAAATTATTATGATATTATTTAGTTGTCACACAATTTATTTTTCATATTTTATTTATATATAATTCTAAATTTGCATTATATTAAAAATTAAGAATTTTAATATCATAGTCATGTTTGACAATCAGCGGATTACATTAGCTATTAGCTGATTTTATCGGCAAGTTGCTGACAGCGGATTAATATAGCTGATTTGACCAACGGATAATATCAACTGTTTATTTAAAGATATTTGGTAAAATTAACTTTTTAATATTAGTTGTTTATGCGTAAAATGACTTATAAGGACATGACTTAAAAAATATAAAGATATAAGCATTATATCATAGTATTTCTTTGCATATTCTCGTGACAATTTAGATAGAGAGCAAAAAAGTCACACCATCATTTAAAGTAAAAGTTTATAATAATTTAAGAACGACATCTAATTGTCATTAAACTAAAAGTATTATTATCATAAATAGTTGTATATTCTAACTCAAATATGATATTAATTCAACTTTAAAAACTAAAATTAAAAATGTTAAATTTAAATAATAAACTTACTATCTTTATCTCTATTTTTATTTCTATCTCTATCAACTATCTATCACTATCTCTTTGAGTAATTTGTAATAACTATTAAACATAATAGTTTTTTAGTTCCTTAATTTTTCAATCGTTAGCGGAGGAGCGTTTTCAAAATTATGATTCAATCTGCCAACACAATAAATTGGTTGCCAAACATAATTATCAACAGTTTGATATAGTCAAACAACAAAAAATCTTTCAATCCGTCAAAAAATGAATGATATGTTAGAAATATGTGGACTAATATAATTGCAACATTAATTCCATATGCATGACCATTAATCAAATTGCCTAATGTATGTTTAATAACCATAATGGGATGGTTAATAATTTACTAATTGCATTTAAGAGACATGGTAGTACCTTAATAACTATTTGTTGACCCATTAAACTATAGTTCATGACATTCTTGAAATGACACAACTATCCTTTTCTACTCCCTAGGGTAGAACATGCTATAAGATATAGCATATGGTGAGATTGTGTGCATATGGTGTGTGGGTGTGACAAACATAACGTTGGGTCTTTTACCATTAGCTTCCTCTCTTGCACAAGGCGTTGTTGATTTTGATAGGATGTGGTAAAAAATGAAGAGAATGCACCAAGACTTTATGTAAAGCATTGGAGGTATGTCAATCTCATTGTGTTGTTAATGCTCTAAATAAACTGTTGATCTTGGTTTAGTGATTGTTGATGAATGCATCTGTGTATAACAATTGGTATCGAAGCTCCATGGTCATTTGATTTTAGGGCTCGTTTTTTGTACAAAACTGTTTTTTTCAAATCGTTTTTTGGCATAAATGACTTCGAAATGATGCGTTGAGGTTCAGAAAATGTCGTTGGTTGCTGTTGTTGCCTTTTACCTTTGTTTTGGACAAAAGAATCACAATTTTTTGGGTGAGATTTTAAAAAGTTTGTGTTTTCGTTAATGGCCGAAATGGGTTTCATATTTTCATATTTTGGAGCACTTTTGGTTGAAATGGATATGGGAAATTCATAAAGCATGAAAAATGGAAGAAAATGCCTCAAAAATCATGGAAAACTGAAGTTAGGAAAGGAGTTGCATGTGAGTCGGACCTACGCAGTCGACTCATCTCAGGGTCAGGGACGAGCCATTACGAGGTCATCCCGACCCTACTAACTCTGTTGGGACCCGTTCTTGGGAACCGGATCCCAACCGAAAAACGGACGGAAAATGGATACGAAATCGAAAAGACCAGATTTCGTAACGAATACGAAAATCGAAACAAAGTGCGGAAAGTTCGCGAATCGGAATACAAATCGAAGCGAAGCGGAAAACGAATGTCCGACATCCGGTAACGAAGCTTGATCGAGAAACGAAGCGAAACACGTTGGAAACCCGAAAGACTAATCCAAAACCGGTATAATTTTTTTCCTCTTATTCATTCCTTTTCTCTTTAATCAATCTCATTCAAATCATAACCAATCCATACAATTTCCTTTTTGAAAACTCATCCTCGCACAAATTTCAATTCACTAAATTCTTCTTAATCATTTTCTTATACATTCATATAAATCCTCAAACTCTTTTTTTCTTTTTTTAAAACCCATTTTATCGAAATTTCGGCAGCATAACAGTTGTATTTTGACAGCCCGAAAAATTCTGCAAAGACAAAATTACACTTCTAATATCACAACCCAACAACACAAATCAACATCGGACCTCCCGTCCGGAATCCGAACACTAGAAACAACGCAATCCTATGTCTAACACTTCAAAAGTCTCAATACATAATTTCAAACGCAAATCCACAATTCAAGTCATAATCATTTTTCAAAATAATATACAAATTCATAATCTATCTCA
>JANVCL010017022.1:0-10755 GCA_026546855.1 Erythroxylum incrassatum
TTAAATCTAGTCGTTTTAATTCATACCTTGCAATTTTCATAATTCCTTGATTTTCTTACTTTATTTTATTTTAATTTCAATTCAATCAATTATTGATTGTCTGAGTAATTTTTCATCATTTAATTCAATTGTCTTGCGTGTTGGATTTCTCTTGGGTACGATATTCGGTTCTTACCGATTTATATTACTTGTCGACGGGTTGTGCTTGCCTCTAATTAGTCTAGATAGATTTAAATTTATATTATTTTGTTTAGACCCCAACATTGGTTAAGAAGGATTGTCATACAAGTTAGAATAAAGTTTACTAAGAGCAAATTTTGTAATGACAAGCAAGTTATATGTACTGACAATATTTTGTCTGTATAAAAATTTTAGATCTTCTTTTATGAGCCTTAGCTTCTTTGAGTAAATAAATTTTTTAGTACTAGATATCCTAGAGTGGATCCCTTTTAAGATTACCTCATTTATTCTTGCCATGTTGATAAGAAAGTTGTTGAATCTAAAAGAGGTTTTAATATGAGAACTTACAACTGAAAATTGAACCATAATCAAGGAATGATAAATTGAACCATAACTGAAAATTGAACCATAATCAAGGAATGATCTAACAAATTTGGGTTTGGAACAAGGTGTAGAAAAAAAAAAGGAAAGCTTGGAACTACCTATGGTCCAATTTCGTTATAATGAATTAATCCTCCTTCTGATTATTATTCTATGTGTAAAAATTCCCCCCAATGCTTAATTCAGTGACTTGGATATCATTTAAGAAAATTTCAAATCTTCACAAAAGGATTTGAAGGATCTAATTTCATCAACCGCACCAAGATGACTAATGGAGTTGAAATCCCCTAAAAATAATCAGGGTGCTTTGATGTCTTAAGACAATACCTTCAGCTTTGACCGGAGATAAGTCAATTGGTATGCATAACTAAATGCATATATCATTGAGATGAACATATCATTTTTCTCAGCTTTACCCCTAACTTTCATCTGCATCAGTTGGTCTATGGTCAAGAAATTGAAATTTTGAATTTTGCCTTCAATGTGAAGGGCTAGGATTCGTTCGTTAGGATGAAAGGAGTAATTACTAATTAACCTCCAATATTTTGGCAAAAAGCTAAGAAGGTTATAGTTATCTCTTCTTATATTAGATTCCAAACTACCTATAATAAAAAAATAAAAATAAAAGGCTTAATCTCTAAAATAAAATCTATAAGTGCCAGTTTATTAGGGGGAGTTTACTCCTTTAATGTTTTAGGTAATAATATTTATGTTTCTTAAATATAAGAAGAAGACTTCTTCTTGTTGTTGGATTTTCTTTTGGGAAACTAGTTTGAAATCCTCTCTGACCTCCAGGCATAAAGAGTTACCTATATTATCTTCCTTGGTTGCATCTTCCACACTAATCAGATCCTTCTTAACTAGAGTTGTGCATTGATTCTCAATCACTATAAACACTTGAGTTCTTTATCCTTAGAGTGAATTTCTCTATTGCTATTATTTACATTAATCCCCTTAATAACTTCACAATTAGTGAAATTATCATTGGTCGACAGGTTAACTTCATATGAATTTTGATCTTTGTTTTCTTAATGTTCGACAAGTTTATGAAACTCATTAGTTTTGGACAGCCTCTAGGTTGGTTTCCACAGCTTGTTGGAGTTAAGCATGTTTGGTTTCCAAGCATAAGTGACCTTCACAGCATTTTTAACAAGCTCATAGTACTCGCTTAGCCCTAGGATTGGTATTTCATAATCGAGATCTCTTATGGATTCTACTAGAACACAACTCCTTGCAAAGTTAACTCTTCTTGTTTCAAACATGCAAAGCAACTTTCCCATAAAGCTAGCTAAAAGGCTCAGTCTACTTGTTGTCCAATATTCCAAAGGCATACCATCAACGCATCTATATCAGTATATTAGTCTGCTTGATGTGTTCTAAATTGATTCCAATATGACATATTTGGAGTATAATAGGCTTATTATATATATGTCACGATCTAGACTCAAGAACTTTCTTTGCAAGAGTAAGACGTGTAAATTTGAAGAAGAAAACATCGCCACTATTTACCATAATATCATCTAACCTACGTTATTTCCAATTTTCTAGAGCCCAATATTTTATAACCAAAAAGGGAAGTCTTTTTTTTTCCTGGAAAGTACCCAATGAGTGTCGCGTTCCATCTTTCAGCTCCTACTTTGAGAGAGTCAATAGAAGAAGCAATAATGCCCAGTAGTTGTGTCAAATAGGTAGTTAGCATGACTAGTTCTAAAGCTTCGAGTCACCAATTACTTGAACATAGGTTCATTTATAGGGTTTGTGGGTTTCATTACAAGTTAGATAGGGATTTGGACATTTGGAGGCCTAAGGGTGAATTGTCGGAGGAGGATTTGGACAGAATGGATGGAGGTTAGGGGCAGGAAAAAATTTGAATACTCTAACATGTTACTGCTGTTGGAAACCAATCATGATTGAATCATTCGTGCAGCAAAAAAATAATTTTTTTTCAGTTTTTGATTAGATTATGATAATTGAAAAACTTGAATAGATAAAATGAATCATAAAATAAGAAATCATACCTGATTCAATTTTTCTATTAAAATCTTTTCAAAAACTTTTCGATGTGTCAATCATGAGTTGTTAAGTGTCTAGCTTTTAACAATATTCATAGAGCAGTTTCTTAACTCTTGAGAAGAAAAGTCGAAGTACTAGCCCCCTTATGCTAATTCCCTATTTAAAGGAAAAGCATCAAGGTTTTGTAATTTTTATTAAAATTAAATACCTCAATTATAATTAAAGTCAAATTCTAATTATAATTAACTTAATTTAATTTTAATAAAATCAAATATCTCATATTGATCTTTAAAGTTTCTCAAACTTTATAATTAAATCAATTTTTATTAAAACTAAATACATCAATTATAATTAAAGTCTAACTTTAATTATAATTAATTTAATTTTAATAAAATCAGCTTTCTCATATTTGATATATAAACTTTTTTAAACTTTATAATAAAGTCCATCTTAATTGAAATTGATTTGTCTCTTTTAAACTGCTCTGTATGTGTAACTTATTAGGTTCCTAATATATTGACAATCATTATAAATTATAATTCAAATTCATAATTAGAATTAGATAAATTAAAATTTCTTTTAATTTATCTTTAATTTTCTAATTAAATAATTTATAATCATAGATCAAGCTTGAAGTCTAACAACATGTCATGACCATATCAAGAATGTCAAAGTAGTTTGACTTAACCTATTTATGTATGATTATAATGTATAATTTAATCCTTTCATCATCCAATGTTCCAATTGGACAGAGTATGGATATAATGTCTACTCTTATGTATCTAATCATGTTGGTTTTTGCTAATTAGTAATTAATTTATAATTGATATTTGAAAACATTTTTTTAAATGTCAATTCACTCTGGTTAGAGAATTCCATGAATCACTACTAATTAAGAACAGTAGAACATTCTCTCTAATTATTTTAGAGTGACGAATCCTTTATTGACTTACTCAACTATCTATATATGGTTTATATTGCATCCAATTACCATCGATTAAGTTATCTTGTGACAGTTCATAAGCAACATCAAAACATAGTAAATTTTTACATGAAATATCTTGGTAATCTCAAGCCTAAGGATCCATTATACAATCATCATTATGAGGAAATCCACAAACATATAAGTGATATTCCATTTGAGATCCTATTAGTTAGGTCTGTTCAATGACTTATTTTCTAATAAGCACCCACACATTAGTTTAAATATCTCCATACTTTAATTTATAAGATCAATTACTTTCTTCATAAAAGGAAACATAATGTGATGCTAATTTTCTTTTTCCATCAATATCTTATCTTAATAAAACTACAACTAGGAACATTTAAGAATAATATATAAACTTAAATTGAATCTCATGATCTTATCATAATTTCAGTGATTATTCCAAGGATTTTATGTTTGGTACTAAAACATCAAATGTAATTAATACAATATATAAGGATAAATAATGTTTTTTATTAATTAAACAATAATATCATATATCAAATTGCAACCAATCGATTAGTTGCAAAGGCACAAACTATCAACTAGAAATGGTAAAATTGAGATAAGAGATTAATGGTAGGTAAGGAAAGAGATTAATGGAGAAAGCAAAGAAAAACAAGGAAGGAAATGATTAGCCAGGAGAGAGAAATTCAGCAAAGAGTTAGGGGTTAGTGGTGCACTGGACCCTCCACCCTCAAGATTATTAAATAATTATATATATATATATACATACATACATATATATATATAAGGACGGGGTTATTTAGAAGTTAGTGGTACACTGGGCTCCTCAAAATTTTAAAAATTAAATATTTAGGCCTCCTTATCTTAAATTTCTAGCTTCGTCACTGATACAGGCCATACATGTGAGCCGCTTCTTTCAAAAGCTTATCCATAGGTTGGATGCCCACTTTTCTTTTTATAGTTGTTTGCGATTAATATATTATTTACTTTTTCCTAAGAAAGTACTTCTTATTATATCATTATGCCTCTTTGGCTGGCATCAATCTTCCATTTTTTGGGATGATAATGGGCTAGCTCTCGCTATTTTTTTAAAATTAAAAATATATAACAATTTATTTTTTAATTAGATTCAGGTTTAGATTGCCTAAGTTCAGTCTTACGTGAGACCTAACTCTTTTATATAAAACGATGTTGTTTTACTTAGAATGATTGAGTTTCGGATCAATTTGGACATGGCCCTGTCCATGAGCCAAAAATTGTCATCCCTGTCCATTTCAACGACTTTTCCAATTATGTCATTTTGCCTCCTTTACCGTAGCTTGTGAAGTTTCTCTATTCTGCAAATAAATCCCTCCTCACTTGCACTTTGGTTCATTTCAGCTCTTTTTTTCGTTAATCCAAGGTATTTCTAATTTTGAATTCAACCCCAAAATTTTATTTCATTTTCATATTACTACAAAAATGTCCCAAGCATAAAACTTAAATTTTTCCAAATTTGAAAAAAAAAGGAATTCAAGGAGAGTTTTTATTTGAAAATTAAATATGAAAAGATCATATAAGTAAAGGTTAGTCAAATTATTTTAATTTCTCTAATATCAAGTATCTAAAAAAATTTGTTAGATACTAATGTTAACCTATGAAAATGAATTATTAAATTTAAGAATTATATATATATATATAATAATCATACTTGAATAATTAATATAGAAAATAATTTATTTTAAACTATTTAAAAAAATTAAGAACTATAAAAGGGGTGTTTAGATTTGTTAAAGTTAGAGTCTAACTATGGTATTACCTTACCTGTAATTTATCTTGAATAGGTTTACAGTATAAAATATTTCAAAATTGTAAAACATCACTCCTTACATTACTTATAAAGCATTTAAATAATCTTATATGGATATTGTTTGAAACTAAAAAACTTAGGTGGCTACCATAATTTTCAAATAAACTATTTTTCGACTAATCTGGAAAAAGAGTTCTTTTATAAATTAAATAGATTGAAAAGAGAATAAAGTCAAGATTAGAACTTAGAAGAATTGCAAGGGACTTGGCAAACAAATAGAGCTAATGTGTAAGATACAAGGCTATCTGGGAGATTCCTGCAGTCTCTCTTTCTGTGAAACTTACATCACTCAATCTTTCATGTATTTCATTCACTATCGACAAAAGTTAGAAAAAGAAAATGAGTATCTGTCAAAAAGAATCTTTTAGAATAGTAAAAGCTTCATAACGTTGTTCGTCACTCAATTCGGATGGGAATTTGATTATGAATTTGATTTTCAACTTGCCCCTCTTTCCATCTTGTTTAGAGTTGGGCATTCCTTGACCTCGAATCACCTTTTCATAGCTTGGATGTATAATATCGTCGAATGTCAAGCACATCTGTCCACCTCCTAATAACGGGATTGTGATGGTGCAACCTGTAAGAGCCTTCACCAGAGGAATCTCAACTTCATGCTCCAGGTCATCGCCTAGTCTTCTAAACAAAGAATGCTTTTGTTCACCTATAATGAAAATTACATCGGCAGGATAATATCCTGGTCTCTCCTCTCCTTTTCCTTCAAATGTGATTTTTGTTCCACTCTTCCACCCTGGCTTTATATTGATCAAGAGTTTCTCCTCTTCTCTTTCAATTATTCTGCATCAAACATGTCGTAAAATGTTTTTTTTTTCATGTATTTAAATTGATAAAGATATAAATGTTGATTAAAAAACCAACATACCCATCTTTTATAACATCTCTAGTGATCACAATTTGCTTTACACATCCATGCAATAACTCCTCTAGTTTGCACTCTAACCGCGTTTCAACTGGTGGTGGTTTTCTCCTAGCAATGGATTGTGAAAATACGATTGGGGTAGAACTCCTGTGATTTGTAGTTTTCGAAGTACAAGGAACTTCATTGTGGGAAGGAATACTCTTTTGATTTGAGTTTTTTGTCCATGTTGAAGTGGTGGTGCCATAACTAGTACTTCTTGGTAGGAAGGCAGGTGTTGGAGAAGAGCAAGAGCTCCTTTGAGAAAGAGGAGGCATTTCATTATCTGAATTAGTAGTCTTCTGGTTGGGACTCCTTGACCGTAGATTGTTAGTAGTAGTGCCATGACTAGTACTTCTCGATAACAAGGTTGGTGTCGGAGAAAGGCTTCTTTGACTTGCACTCTTTTTTATACGGGTGGGGCTTGAGGTAGATTTGTAAGTTTTTCTACTAAGACTATTCAATAGATTCGAGGGCTTGGTAAACAAACTCCCCTCCGTGTTTTTGGAAGCTATCGACGTTGGCTCATCGCTTTTTCCTGTTTTCCTTTGTATCTTTTCATCGTTAAGAGCCTGTTCCCCAAAAAAAAAAAAGAATTACAAATAAATAAAAAAGGCATTTATTTATAAGGACTAATGAATATATCATAAAAAACAGCAAGCATCATGCATTCTATTTCTTGATACATTAAACATAAAAGTGATGATATATTTACCTTGTAAGCTTCATTAATTTCTTGAAATTTGGCTTCCGCTTCAACCTTGTTTGACGGGTTTCTATCAGGATGCCATTTCTTAACAAGTGACTTGTATGCTCTGCACATATCTTTAATTGTTGCATTTTTTGAAATTCCAAGTACTTTATAAAAGTCTGCTTTTGGTGTACGAGGATGATCTTCCATAAGCGAGAAAGAGAGGAGCTAATGAGAATGGATAGAAGGAAAATGAAAAGAACAGGAATATTACAAGGTCAAAAGCAAACTCAACCTACAATGCGCGGTGTGGCACATATAATCAAACAAAAAACACCTTTTATTAGGTACAATATTTGACGGTAGCCTTTCTACGTTGCTGTCCCATATTTAGATAATTTGACTAATTCCATATATTGTGCTCCATCATATCTATAATTATAAGATAAGGATGATTGTGTTTATATATTATTACCACACTTTATAGATGATCTATCATATAATTATTTTATTTAATATAATAATTTTATACGAATCAATTAAGGAATTATCTCATGGTTAAGAAAGTAATAATTTATAACGTGTAATCCTATCCTTTTAGGAGCCCATACACTAAGGATAAGGTTCCTTTAATTATTTCCTTTTGTAAAATGAATGAAATATATTAGCTAGCTAATACACGAGTACGCCCATTACTGAGATGACCAACATATCTATAGCTCTAAGCTTGTAGAAAATATCAGGGCAAGTAGTTTTGGAAGAGACGGCTAACTCTCTTGCCGATTTTCATTTATGCTGTGGTATTTATATACAACGTTTACAATGAAAAAGAAATAAGGGGACAAAAGCTGTACATGACAAAAGTTGCTAATGGATTACTGACAAGCGTAAAAAACAGAGGATGCAAGAGGTGCGTGAGTGTTTACAGGGTGGAAAAGAAGCATGTATGGTTGGTTGCTGCAGGAGTGCGGTGGTGCCGTTGGCGTCTGTGCGAGTGCGTTGTTGCAGGATTCTACAGCCCCTCCTCAAGTTGGAAGGTGAGTAACCCCAACTTGGCAAGAATAGCAGAGAGCATGTGGCGGGGAAGAGCTTTGGTGAAGGTATCGGCGAGTTGAAACTGGGAAGGTAAGTGCATGGTTTGAAGAAAACCATCACGAACAACATTGCGAACGAGGTGGCAGTCGATGTCGAGGTACTTGGTGCGTTCATGAAAGACGGGGTTAGTAGAAATGTGGACGGCAGCCATGTTGTCACACCTGAGAGGAATGGGAAGTAGAAGACTAACCTGGAGGTCGCGAAGAATGAAGATGAGCCACTTGAGTTCGCAGAGGGCGCTGGCCATGCTGCGATATTCAGCTTCAGCTGAGGATTTGCTGACGGTGGCTTGTTTCTTGGTTTTCCAGGAGATCAGGGAGGTGCCAAAAAAGACACAGAAGCCAGTGAGGGATTTTTTGGTGAATTTACAGCCAGCCCAATCAGCGTCGGAGAAGGCATGTAGGGACGGGGTAGTTGTAGCGGAGTAGACCAGGGCTTTGGAGACGGTCCCAGATAAGTACCGTAGGACATGTAACAAAGCTTTCCAATGAGAAGCACGGGGAGTGGCGGTGAATTGGCTAAGTTGTTGAGTGGCGAAAGCAATGTCGGGGCGGGTGAAATTGAGATAGAGGAGTTGGCCAGCGGTGCGGCGGTATTTCTCAGGATTAGACAATAAAGGGGTATTATCAAGATCAAGCTTAGTACCGAGAGACATTGGGACATCGGTGGGTTGCAGCTCTGTTAAGTGAATGTCAGCTAGGATGTCGCGGACATCTTTCTGTTGAGATAGGAGCATGCCGGTGTGGGATCGAACAATCTCGACCCCGATAAAGTATTTAGCAGGACCTAGGTCCTTAATAGTGAAGGTGCGATGTAGGAAACGTTTAACATCACAAATTAGTGTTTCAGAAGGGCTGATGAGTAAGATGTCGTCAACGTAGATGACCAAAGCGACAAAGTGAGAATTGGTACCTTTGGTGAACAAACAGTGGTCGGATTCCTTTTGAGTGAAACCGAAATGCGTCAGGGTGGAAGTGAAGGTCTGGTTCCATTACCGCCGGCTTGTTTGAGGTTGTAAAGGGATTTGTGCAACCGTAAAACTTCGCCCGGCTGAGTTTTGGTATACCCTTGGGGAGGGACAAGGTAAAGCTCTTCGTCAAGGTGGCCGTGTAAGTAGGCATTGTTGATGTCGCAGTGGTGGACGGGCCATTGGTTGGCTGCGGCGATGGCAAGGATGGTTCGAATGGTGGTGATTTTGGCAACCGGAGAGAAGACATCGAAGTAATCAACCCCGACTGTTTGCTTGAATCCTTTGACTACAAGGCGGGCTTTGCGGCGATCGATAGAGCCATCTGGGTGGCGTTTGATGCGGTAGATCCACTTCGTCATCAAAGGTGTCTTCCCAGGAGGCAACGGTACGGGAGTCCAAGTGTCGTTATTTTCTAAGGCTTCGATCTCCACCTGCATCGACTCAATCCATAATGGGTCATGTTTAGTAGTATCATATGAAAATGGTTCATGGGCAGTGGAGAGATTGGCTAAAAAGGTGTTGTGGTGATCGGAAAAAATGATCTTGGTTAAATCGAGGGACTGGTCGGGGGTGGTAGCTGTGAAGGAGGAATTGGGGAGAGTGGTAACATAATCGTCAAGGTAAGAGGGAGGTTTGCGAGGTCGAGTGCTGACTCTGTGGGGAAGGAGTAGTGGGGAAGGGTTGATTGGCGACGGTGGGAGGGGAGAAGAAGAAGGTGAGGGGGACAGTGGGGTGGGGGTGTCGGTGGTATTGGGTTGAGCTAGTATAGTGGGTTCGGCAGATGGTACTTGGGCTTGGTAATGGGTTTGGGTTAAGAGGAAGGGGTATGGGTTCAAAGAGTGGGCTTTCTGTTTGTGGTTTGGGTTGGGTGTGGGGGAATAGCTGTTCATGGAAAGTAACATCTCGACTAAATATTATTTGTCGGGTATTAATGACAAATAGTTTATAAGCCTTTCTATCGGTTGCGTATCCAAGTAAAAGACATTTTAGGGCCCTAGGTTCTAATTTTTCTTTATGAGGTTTTGTGTTTTTGGAATAGCATAAACATCCAAAAGTCCTAAGATGATCATAATTAGGGGATTTGAGATATAATTTTTCATAGGGTGTTTCCCAGGATAAGAGTTTGGTTGGTAGGCGATTGATGATGTGAGTAGCGGTTAAGATTGCATCCCCCCAAAATTCTTTTGGTAAGTTGGCTTTAAACATAACGGCTCGGGTTATTTGGAGCAGGTGTTTATGCTTACGTTCTACGACATCATTTTGTTGTGGTGTGTAAGCGCAAGTTTTTTGGTGAATGATGCCCTTAGTTTCAAATAATTGTTGGTTGGGATTGTTAACAAACTCGGTTCCATTATCTGTTCGGATTTTGGTGATCTTTTGGCTAAATTGAGTTTCAATCATAGAGATAAATAGGCTAATAGTACGGTGGACTTGGGCTTTGCTACTTAGAAGGAAGGTCCAAGTCGCTCTACTATATTCATCTATAATGGTTAAAAAATAAGTGGAGCCATCAAGGGCTTTTTTCCCATACGGCCCCCAAAGGTCCATATGAAGTAGTTCGAAAGGTTTGTTGGCCGTTATAACATGCTTTCCGAACGACTTTCGTGTTTGCTTTGCTAAAGGGCACGTTTCACAAAAAATAATTTGGTGGCGTAAAACGTCCAAATTTTAAATGTTCCAATACCTTAGTGGATACGTGACCGAGTCGAAA
>JANVCL010017041.1:0-10754 GCA_026546855.1 Erythroxylum incrassatum
ATTGTCTCACCAATTTCTTTCTCATTTAAATTCATTTTAATATTTCTAATTTTCATCAAAAGTTCGGGGTCCAACAGCTACTCTCAGGGATGGAACCACCAATTCCATAAGAAGGATAGCATTGTATCCTTAAGTCAAGGAAAATGGGCTAATTTTTATGGAAATATGCTTAGATGTATGACATTTCCTTATGGTTTCAGTTAGAATTTTGTGCCATTCTTTTGGATTATATTCTAACAATTTCTTAAAAATTTTAATAATTAACTTGTTAGATGCGTCAGCTTGGCCATTATCCTAAGCATAATATAGGGTCTAACTTAATAATTTTATCCTATAATCTTTAGTAAAAGATTTAACTTCTTGACTTATAAACATAGTTCCTCGATTGTTTGTGATTGATTGGGAATTCCAAGCTGATGAATAATCTACTCTTTGATGAATTTAACTACATCTATTTGATCAACTTTCTTTAAAAGTTACGCCACCACCTATTTAAAAAAGTGGTCTACATCCACACAAAAAAACTACGGCCTTTTGAGGATGGTGGATATATATTGCCAACGAGATATGGTTTAACTATATAATGTAACTCAGATGTAAGGATCTTTGAATTCTTCCATACTTCTGACAATGTTTACAACCTTAACATATGATAAGCAATCTTTAAGGATGGCTAGCCAATAATATCCATGTCGACGTATAATCCACCTCATTTTTATTCTGGATTGATGTGCTCCATGTAACTCTTTATGAAACTGCCACATTACTATTAACGCTTCGAGCATGTCAAAACATCTAAAAAAAGTCCATTGTTTCCTTGAAAGAATAAAATTCCTTCAATTGACACAAAATTAAGTGCTTATTGCTTAAGTTTAAACAACACTTTCTTGTTAGGGTTTTCCCGAAATTTTTTAATTTCTAACCTCCAATCATGGGTGACTTCTTTATCAATATTAAAGATGTCTAATAAAGTTCCTCTCTTATAAATGGATAGGTGAGTTCTTCATTTTACCATAATACATTTATAGATTAAGTCTTCTAACATTTTCAATCTGGATGCTATATGTGAAAGTTCATTCGCTTCCCAATTTTCACCTTTCAAAATATGTTGAAATTTTATCCTAATAAAGAATTATTGTAATTGGGCACTAGTAATGCAATTAGGTGATAAGCTACACTAATACACTTATATTTCCTTAGGCGTAACACTAACTGTAAATCTCCCTTAATTAAAATTTCTTTAGCTTTGTGATCAACTAGAATGTCTAGTCGAATTAGTAAACCTTCATATTTTCCTTGATTATTTATATATGGGAAGCCCAATTTGAGGGAAAGAAGAGTTTTTGTTGGATTTGGGGCAATTACAACTCTGCACTAAACCCATCAAATTTCAATTCCCATGGCTTCTTTTCACAATTGAGAATTAATTGTCCCTCATCCACTTATACTTTGATTAAAGGGTGGCTTAATAAAAAGTCAGCTAATGCTTGACCTTTTATAAACTTTTTAGGATAATTTATCAAGTTAAAGTCTATGAGTGTCATAAGTCATTTCCCAATATTTCTTAAGAAGATTGGCTTGTGCATCATGTATTTTAATAAATCAGTATGTGAAACCACTCCGACTTATCTTGCAACAAATAAATCATTAATTTTCAACAAGAGAAATATAATGCCAAACATAACTTTATAGCGAGTAAGTATTTCTTTTCTAGTTGGTGTCTGAGTTCTGCTTAGATAATAAATAGCTTGTTTATGTCCAGACTTATTACTCCAAGCTAATAAGCATTCGATGGATTCTTCTTCTGTAAAGATATTCAACTTTATGGAATTCCTTTTCTAGCAGGCATCAACATTGGAGGTTTAGTTAAATATTCCTTAATACTATCGAAAGCCACCTGGTGTCTTTCCTCCTAATGAACTTCCTCTAAATTCTTCAGCTTTAGCAAGTTTGAGGATTCTTTTATTTTCCTATCAAATTAGCAATAAATCTTCTCACATAGTTTACTTGGCCCAAAAATCTCTAAATCTCCGTCTTATTTTAAGGTGATTTTGCTTCAAAGATGGTTTTCATTTATTCTTATCAAATTCAATTCCTTTATTGTGAATCAAAAACCACAAGAAGTTCCTTGCTATTACTCTGAAAACACATTTTAAGGGATTTAACTTCAAATTATACATTCACATTCTATGAACAACTTTTCATAAATCCTGAGTATGATTTTTGCTCTCTTTTGACTTCACTATATTATCATTTATGTAAAATTCCTTTGTACGTCTTATCCAGTCATGAAAAATGACATTCATAGCTCTATGATATGTAGTACCTACATTCTTTAACCTAAAAGGCATTACAATTCACTCAAATATCCTAATTGATACTAGAAATCTAAAAGTCTTTTAGAAATATTATTTTTAGTTATAAAATTTGGTTATGACTTGAAAAATAATCTATGAAAGAGAATAAAGAATTTCCAACCATTACATCAATTAAAGAATTTGCAATCGATATAATATAAATATCCATAGAAGTGGCTGCATTTCAATCCATAAAGTCTACATAAATTCTTATTTGTCCATTTGTCTTAACTACATGCACAACATTAGCCAACCACTCAATATTCCTAGTTTGTCCAATAAAACTAGCCTTAAATAATTTGTTAGTTTTTTCTTTGACCTTCAACTCAAATTCTTTTGACCATCACCTAGGAGGTTTGACAATGACAGTGGAATTATGGATTTATTGAAAGTTTGTGTTTTACCAATGTTCTACTTATCCCAAGCATCTCAGTAGAGTCTCAAGCAGAGCAGTCTTCAAACTCTTATAGAAGTTCCACTAGTTTCAACATTGTCTTCGAGTCCAAGTTTTTGTTAATAAAGACTCTGTGGAATTATCTTAGATTGCTCAAATTCACTTATTTTAATTATTCTTGATAATGATCTTTATAATCGTCAAACTTCTTTGGAGCATATTTTAACTTTTTTACACCATCATCAATCATTTGTAGTTTCTCGTCTACTTTATAAACTAGTTCTGCATTATCACATCCATTTTTTTCTTCTTAATTCTCCAGAATGTCCTGCATTTGATACACGATTTTCATAGTTGTGGCCACTACCCATTCTTCTTATGATAATTCACTCATTAGGCTCCTCTATAATAGAAAATTTCATCGACCTAGGAATAGGCATAATGGTGGTTGGTTTATGAATTTTTTAGCATTTGTTTTCAATCTCGGCATTCCTTATACTATTATGACTTTTGAATTTTAATTAGTTGTACATGATCTCTGTATAATTTTGTCTCCATTGTATCAACTTTAGTTCGGAACAATTTTAAATTATCCCAAATGATCTGTAGTTCATCTCCTTTCCATAAAAGTAAAAATTAATGAAGAGATGACATAATGCAATAATTGGAGTGGATTTAATCTTGCCTAATAAGACTTGTAGTTGGCATGTGTGTTAACAAGAAAGAATGTAATTAACGAGCCTTCCTTCCCAATGTAATATTTATAAGGAGAATTCTCCATGCACTAATAGTTTCAGCAATGAATGAAGCAACGTATACCTTGGCTAGGATTAAGTCAACATCGTCTTTTCCTAAAGCTATCATCATTTTAATCAACACAACATTTATTGCCAATCTAGTATCCACCAAAAATTTTGAAGTTGATATTTCGTTGATATGAACCTTAATATATAGAGGTCTTATACGTTGTATTATATCCTCAACTAAATTTTCTAAAACCAGCTTCTCGAGAATTCCTGGTCTTGTTATCCATACTGACACCCTGCATTCACCTTTCTCAAGAGAGGGTTCTGCCCCCTTTGTACTAGATTTGCCAAATGACATTGCAAGCTTTATAGATGAAATAGTATATTGAACTTAAATAAGAATGTCCACAATTATAATGAACTCATTGGAATCCTCTTATTAAAGCGAGTTAACTTCCTATGAAATCAAGGATTCATCTTTTTGTTATTCTGCTTTTCACTGATGAATTCTACCTTTCCCTTTTTGTTGTTAAGGTTTTTACTAATTTATTAATAGAAAATAGGTTTCCCTTGAATTGATTTTCTTGAAGGTGTCTCTTCTACTAATGGTGGTTTATTTTTTTTAACTTTAGCGATGGATCTTTAATACCGAAGCCCTCTTTTTTTAGTTCGAGTTAAAGGTATCAGATTCTTTGGATATGTTACTTATTGCCAATGTCGAGATGTTGGAACTCATGGTGGTAGCACAAATATGGGTTACTTGTGCTGATAACAAGGAATTTGAGGTTCATTTATCTTCTTATATGCTTAACTGAATTTTACTTTGATGATTTTTTTAGATCTCTAACTTTTGTTAGATTTTAGGATTCTCTAGCCCTAATTTTTGAAGTTGGTATTATATTTAGAAATAAAAACCTAGTCCTGTTCCTTAATTTAATGCTGACGTCAAATTTTTTCATAATTTTTAAGTTATTTTGTACTTATATCAATAGGCATAAATTGAATTCAGTGGCATTAACAATTGCCACGGGTGGGAGCTGTCTTCATCTGTCAACATAATCTGGTCAACTTTAGCAAACATAAAAAATCCCTTTATTGATATGGTCTTAAATCACATTCTTAAACCCCTAACATAAGTTTGTCGAGTGGCTCCAAATATTATGATGTTTGTAATAGTCTCTATCTTTGAGTTCGTCTTTTGTTAGAATCATATGCTTTAGGGAAAAAGTAATAAAATTTTCTAGCAATAAATAATAAAAAAATTTCCTCCATCTTGGAAATGTTAAATGTTTACTGAACTTGGGTCGGTGGAGCTTGCATTTTCTTTTACTGAACTTCTAGGTATTTGTGTTCCAAGGAGGGAGAAACGCAAGTTATAGGGATGTTGACTTCAACTACTATCAAATCATAAGAATTAATCTTAATAACATATATATGTAATGAATTGTTCTTAAGGTGAACTTCTTCCCTAAGGAGCTTTTCATATTCAAAGACTTTCGCTGATAATTCATAGAAATCATGAAACTTCGCACCTTGAAATTTCTTTTACAATTCAATATCTAGCCCCCTTTGAGCTAATTTTACATATTCAAATTCTAAAAGTGCGATGTGACATCTACTTCTAACTTTCTTCAAATGGGTGGTGAAAATATCATCATTCTAGCCACTCTTCTGAGTTACTTTTGACAACTCTACTATTCTAACTTCAGGCTCAGTATTAAAAAACTAAGTGTTAAACAATCTTCCCATTTCAATCCTAGAAAAAAATATAATTCTTAGGTAACAAAGCATATCATCAAAAGGTGGTCCCTATTAAAGAATTTGGGAACAACCTAAGCTTAAAGTAGTTGAAGTTTTCATAATTGGTTAATTCTCTATATTTTATAATGAATTTAGCAATGTGCCTAATAATAGATTGATCATTTTCACCATAAAAAATTGAATTTAGGAATTTTGTAACCATAAGGATAAGGATTTTCTTGATTAATCTATTATAGATAATGTTTATGAAATTCTAAACAGCCAAATCATTTTAAACCAGACCTATATAATCCCTGAACTAGTTCTCTAACTACTTCTATATCAATTTGTAATCTCATTTGTGGTGCGTGAATAATAGGATTACGATTTACAGCTGTAATGTTACCTCTCAAACCATATTTTGGTCCGTTAGCTTTAGCTTCCCCATCAAATCCTTATTTGTATGGAATTTGATGATTATATGTTATACATTACCTAGATTAATGGGAGGAGGTGCCACAAGAATATCATCTCTTTTGTGTGGAGGGACACATCTTTTATCTACATAAGGGGTGTGTTTGGTAAAGAGCTTATCAGCTCTTTTTTAGCTGGTCAAGTTAGTTTAGCTAGTTGATTTTATAAAAAAAGTTTATAAGCTTGTTTAGTAAAGAGCTGGTTGGGTTGGCTGATTCAACCCAACCAGCTGATTTTTAATAAGCTCCTGTGTAGGAGCGTTTCGTCCCTCATCAGCTAAATTGTTTTTTTAAGTCCATTTTACCCTCGTTGATTTTACTCTCTCGCCGATTCATTCCTCTTTCTCCAGATTCTTCTTTACTTGCTCTCATTTTCTCTCACCGTCTCACCCTCACCCATCTGCTGCTTCATTCGTTTAGTGGTCATTTGATGGTCGACTTTTCCAATAAATGTTGGATTGTAAGGAGGAACACCAACAATTGCATCAGAGAAGCAACTAAACTTTGTCTTTTCATGGCTTTTTCTTCGTTTAGAACCTGATATGGTTACGCAAAAGCAAGTACGAACTTTGTCAAACCTCTGATAAGTTTGCTAGACCCATTTCTTTCATTTCTAGGTTCAGTTGGTTAATGATTCAGAAATAGAAGAAGGCTTGCATATGCTTCGATTCTTCTTAATTACTTTTGATTGATATGCCAACTTCTTTTGACTTTTGGCAGTTTCCCCTTGTTCAGTTATATGATGCAATCCGTCCATATTTGGAAAATTTCTTCCAATTTTATGGTGTTTATATTTCATTTATGGTCTTATTGATACATGATCAATGTTTTACAGAACAATCTGATGAATCTGAGCTTGCGTTCTTATGATAAACAAGCATTATATGGCATGATTGGCAGTGATATCATGGAGCAAGAAAGAATATTAATTTTTTATTTTCAAAATTTATGTATATAATTATTTAAATATAAAAAGATAAGAGATATAATTCTTAAATTTTATTTAAAAATAGTTTTATAATATTAATATTGAAACAGAAAGAATTTTAACAATCCAATTTGAGAGAAAATTTTCTTAATTATAATTACACATTTAGCAACAATTATAAATCATAAACAAAAATATATTAAATTTTGATTAGATTAAAAAAAATTAACTCTAATTTATTAATTCATTAAATAATTTAATAAAGAATATTTAACAAATATTAAGATATATAATATTCATATCTTTATAAATTTTTTAAGTCATGTCCTCATAAGTCATTTTACACATAAACAGCTAGTATTAAACAACTAATTTTACCAAACATTTCTAACAAACAACTAATGCAATCCGCTAGTCAAATCAGCTGATAGAATCAGCTATGTAGCTAACAGCTAATGCAATCAACTGTTTGCCAAACAGGGTCAAGAAGTAGCTAAAAGGTGGTTGCATTCTCTAACTTCCATTGTATTAGAAGTAAGATGCCCTTTGAGTCCTTCAAAGATTTGTTTTGCTAAAGTAAGCAAATTCTGCCTAATAAATTGTATCAGAGCAACAAAATTTTTTTTAACTTTCTCTATCAATATTTTGATTATGTCAATCATAGTGGTCGTGTTAGACTTTATCTTAAAAACTTCATTTGTGCAAAAAATGTCATTCTATGTGAAAATTTTGGGTTCCCGCCTATAGGGAAATCAACTAAAGGTAAGGCAACATTCTCAAGATTTTTTATCATTTATGATACAAATCTTTCATTCCCTATGGCTATAGTGGCTTCTTCCTCCAGGGCTAGAGGCAAAGTGATTTATTTTCTATTTCATGTTCTTAGCATCGATCCTACTGGGTGTGGCCAATAATTTAATGTTAATTTGGAAAGTGGGCATGCTATGGAGGAATTTTCCTAAAATTTTTACCTAGTTTCTAATGATGATATAAGTGGCCTTCGAAAAACTTAGAGAGTGGAGTATTAAGCTACCAAAATGATAATACATATTGAAACAAAATTTGAAATAAATACATAAATTAATTATTGTAAAAGGGAATCATTAGCTACATAAGAGAACTTGATAAAACAAAGGTGAATTCACAAAGTAAATAGAGATAGAAAATAAAAAAATGATCTCTTTAGAGAGTATTTTGTTGTATTATGTTGGTCTGGGGATTATGCTTTGTAGTATTTTGAGTGTGTTGATTATTTAGCGTCCTCTCTCTTGTCATGGTGATGGTGAAATTATAGTTTTCCAGCCTCAAGTTGTAGCACCCCGCTCCCGACCGACCTGAACTCGACATCGTGGGTGATGTCCGAGCTCGTGCCAGTGGAAGCGGTGTGCTACATTTTTGGTATCAGAGCCCAGAAGTACGATTGTACATGGGCGTTCTGACATTTGTGTGGCAACTGATCCCCAGTTTGAGTCGTCTAAGTGTGAGTCGAACGCATGAGCTTGTGGTATGTGTTAAGCTGGTAGATATAGTGGATATACAGAGTGAGAACAGTAGTGCTATGAGATACCGTAAAAGAGGGGAAACGGATGGGAATATGATAAATGGGGTGTGTATAGCATATATGATGGAATAGGAGTGAATATAGTGGAACATTGATGAAAAGTGATCTTGGTACTGCATTGAGCGATTGAGGTAATGACAAAAAGTGATAGGTCGGTCGGAAGGAATAAATTGTGTTATGGAAAGGGGTAGACCGAGCGATCGCACTACCGAGCGATTGTGCAGGCCGAGCGATGGCGCTGGCCGAGCGATCGCACTTGACCAAGCGATTGCGCTGGCCGAACGATCGCATTACCGAGCGAAGCGCGCCGATCGCGCGATCGCACTGTCTCGTGGTTGTCATTGGAGGAAAGTACTGAATAGGTGGAAAGACTGAGAGTATGAGCTTTGATTGATGACTGTGAAGGATTGGGGTCGTACAACCGAGCGACTAAATGGGTGACTTACATATATTGTGACTGTTAGAGACATTTGATGCGCAAATATACTGTGGGGTACTGTGACCGATCGATATAAAAGGTATACTGCTTGGAGACGTGTATGTGCTAATACCGATCAGCACAGAATGAAGTAAGTAAAGAGTTCAAAAGAATTGAATGAAAGTTTATCGTACGTGAATAAGAACAGAGTTCGAAATGGTAATTAAAGTTAACTGAAATATGAGCATCAGTGCATGTTGTAAATTGGAGATTTGAATAGCGCGAATTTTTAATATTGGAGAAATGTGATACTGATGATGAGTACTGATCGGTCATAATGACTTGATTTTGATACGAGTCCTATCCCTGTCAGGATAAATAGTAGAGTATATCACTAGGCCGAGTGAGCGTAGGCTACTAGGCCGAGCGGGTACTGGTCGACCGATCGAGCAAGTACTGATCGATCGAGCATATCTTATGGGCAGTAGTATTTGAAGTGGTGATCGTAAATGGGTATAAACACTTGGAGACATTTTAATGTACAAAAACACTAAATATTTATGCTGACGCCGATCGGTATGAAAATTTGGAGACATGTTAGGTACAGACCCACTGTACATGATGACCTCGATCAGTATCATTAAAGAGTGTGCAAAAATTGAAATGAAAAGTAAAAAAATGACATTGATATACTGTTGATGCTGAGCGGTATAGATAGGTAGATAACGATGCCGATGGGTAAAGATTATAATACTGCTGATCGGTACAAATAGTGCTCACATGATGTCGGTCAGATCGGATACTGCCGATCGATAGGAAAGACTGAGCGACAGAATAGGAATTATGATTGACTGAACTGTGATCGATCGATAAAATGAAGTGAAATTATGACAAACCGATTTATAGAGATTGATAGGTGGGGTAACTAGAATGACCGATCAGTTTGATTGAGGTGATACTGAAATGGGTACGAAAGAGATATAATATAATTGACCGAGCACAATGAATTGACTGACCAATCAAGAGGAACTGATCGACTGATTATGAGGACTGATTATGTGATTACTAAGGTGAATGTCGACATGAACTGATCGAATACATGGGACTAATTGTGCTATCTGACTGCATTGTGAATTGGATATTTGAGTGTAGATCGGTATTTTAGCTTTCTAGCAGCACCAAGTTGTACCGCTTTTGCTTCTCTGTTTTCTTGCTTTTGCTCATTTGACCGATCGATCCATTCTACTGATTCTGACCGATCGATTTGTTCTCTTCTTTGGCAGTCTATGTTGGCAGATCGACCTTTGTTTGGCCGATCGATCTGCCCTTCTATCCTGATTCTGATCGATCTGCCCTGTGTTTTGGCTGATCGACTTTAAGCTTTTGACTGCTTGACTGATTGATTTAATACTTTGATCGATCGACTTCGACCCTTTGGTCGATCTGTACTTTGTTTTTTCTGACCGATTGGTTTTGGTCTTTGACTGATCTCGCTATCGTTGATCATTTGGTCTGATTCTGATCGACCTTTTTAGCGGTCTGGCCGACCGACTAATTGCAATGCCGCTTGAACTGACATTCGACGGTCGACCGATCCCTTTGTTTTTATGGCCGAGCTCCCATAGGCCGACCGATCTTTCTTCTTTGTTTGATCATACCTCTTCCGACATCTGATCGAACTGTATTTGAAGCATTGTCTTTCGACAACATCCCTCTGTTTTCCATACTGAATGGTTATCGTAGCGAGTAAACTGCGTAATGGACTGACTGATCATAGAAGTCAGATCGATCGAGTCAAAGTGGGATAACCGATCAATGTGTATAAATTATTTTGAACATGTTTCGGTACTGTGGAGATATCTAGCTTAAGAGCTTCGATTGAATGGATTTGTGTTGCAAGATATAGATCTACTGATTGTTCTGAAGGAACCGATCAGATATAGGGTTCTTAAATGTCCAAAGGTTTGGACTGAACTGAGTGATTGTGGTGAAAATAGACATTGAGATGCTCCATTGTAGCAATGAATTGGATGAAATTTCGAGGACGAAATTTATTTAAGGGGGGAGAATTGTAACATCCCGTCCCCAAAGGAAGGGCTAGGACCCCTCAATGAGAGACAAAGGATAAGCATTAGTT